>JAODAL010054143.1:0-24817 GCA_025379985.1 Phyllomedusa bahiana | reverse complement strand
TTTGTATCCCTTTATTCAATAAAAACACTTTTTATTCAACCAGGAAATACTTTTTGCTGCCATAGAAAAGGCCATAACTTTTAAATTTTTCTTGCTTGGAGCGGTGTAGGGACTTTTTTTTGCGAGATAAGTTGACTTTTTTTTTTAGTTTCATTTTTGGGGGGAAAAGGTTTTTGATCGTTTTAAAAACCCATTTTTGGAGGCCAGGGAAGAAAATAAGAATCCTAGTAGGTTTTTTAATTTTATTTTAAAACAGGCTCACCTGATATCCGTGTATTTACTTTACTCTTTGGGTCCTATATTATGGTATACCCAATTATATATTTTTTTTTTATGTTAAGCATTTTAAAAAAAAAAAAAAAAAGTTTTTTTTTAGGTGTAAAAAATATTTATGCATCGCTATTTCTGAAGCTATACTTTTTTTATTTTTCCTATCAGCTGTTAAAGGGGCTTTTTTTTACGGGATGAACTGACGTTTTAATTGGAAACAATTTTGGCTTTTCAGGAGTTTTTTGATCGTTTTTTACCCATTTTATTTGCGGGGGTGAACAAAATCTTAATTCTGTGATTGTTTTTTTTTGTTTTTTTTTTACGGTGTTCACCGTACAGGTTAAATAAATGCAGATTTATAGGGCGGTCGTTACGCCCCGGGCGATAAAAATTTTGGGTACTTTTTTTATTTTTGATTTTTTTTGGGGGATTGGGCATTTGAAAAGGGGGAAAAAGGGGGGTGTAGTATTTTTTTTTTTTCGTTTTTGGGGTGTTTTTGTTTTTACTTTTTTTTTTTTTTTTTCACTTTTTACATTTTTATTTTACTTTTCCCCCATAGGGGGATTTGAATGAGGTTTTGATCTCTCATTCTTTGGGAATCATGCATAGCTTGTTCTATACTGGTTCCTATGGTAACTGTCAGTCACGTTGGGACTTTTCCCACAGGGCACGGCCGGGCATCGGACGCACAAAAACCCGGGGAAAGGCATTTTTGGCCCCTGTGCGTCGGGTCAAGGCAGGAGCTGCAGGGGATCGTGCGATCCGGCGCTGCTCCCCGCGACAGAGGGCGAGGAGAGCGATTCCTCCGGGGCCTCTCTTAGTTTTGCACCCATCGCCGGGTAATTAAGGGGTTAACCCCCCCCCCCCCCCCTCCCCGGGGCGATCCGGGGGCGGGGCCGACGCGGGGGGATGTCAGCGGTAAATTAAAAACTATACCCCGCCCCGATCGCGCGAACTCTGCTTTAGAGTTTCGCGATCCTCAGGACGTACCAACATCCAGGTGCGTGAACCCCCCAAAACCCTGGATGTATGATACGCCTAATTTGTTAAAAGGGGCAAAGGGGATTTTGCCAGGACGCAAGTTTCTTCCTCTCCACAGGGGGAGAATGTCAACAAATCACGCTGAGTCATGAAGGCTGCAGGGCGGAGGGGGGGGGGTGATAAGGATGAGGAATAAGGGGGGCTCAAAACTTTAAGTGAAATAAAAGAACAGTACAACAGTGGATCTCAATACGCAAGACACCTCAGACGCACTTTCTCCCCGGTGCCTTAAAAGCTCTTCTTTTGCCTGTAAACAATAAAAGTGTTTCCGCAAACGCGGCTTTGCAGTCCTGGGTCGTGTCCAGTGGAAGCTTTTAGGGGAATAAGGGGGATTTAGAAAGCGTGCTCTAAGTCTTCCTTTTGAAATCGATTTTTTAAAAAGTGATTAAAAACCCATTTTTAGGTTCCCAAAGTCCCCTTACATGGGGGCAAAACCCCCTTTAAGGAACCCCCCATTTTTTGGACTTACTGAGACCGCCCATTTTTGAAAATCGGATGTGTCATTGGGGGAGTAATTTTGAATTTTTTTTTCCTGGGGTTAGGTTGTTTTCTGTGACCATTGTGCTTTAATTAGTAAAAATTTTGGTCTATCAACCTTGTTTCTTTGTGAAAAATAACAACGTTTTGTGAAAATTTTTGAAAAATTTTTTCATTTTTAAAAGTTCCAAAAAACTCCTGCGTGCAAGCAGATAATTTTTCACCACAAAAAAAGTTTTTAACAGCATCTACCTATGTCCATATAGGTAGATCATTTTTTAAATGTCTTTTTTTTTTTTTTTTTTTAAGACTTTGGGGCTTAGAAACTTAATAGTAAAATTTCTTACATTTTCAAGAAAATTTGCAATATACATTTTATTTTAGGGACCACTCAGTTCTGACGTGGCTTTGAGGGGCCTCCATTTTAGATACCCCCATAAATTTCTCCCTCTAAGAAAAATAGACCCCTTAAAGTATTAACAATAGTGGTTTAGGAAGTTTTCTAAACCTTTGGGGATTTTTATTGAAATTAAAGCGAAGTGGAGGTGAAATTTCAAAATTTCACTTTTTTTGCAGATTTCAATAAATTTTTCCATTATTCACTGGGAAAACGGTAAATGTGACCAGGTTTAAATGCAAACTTAATATCAATTCCCCAGATTCTGCCATTTTTTAGAGTAATCCCATGTGGCCCTAGTGCGCTATTTGGCTCAACCCCAAACCTCAAAATAGGAGGAGCACCTACTGGACTCTGGGGTCTCATTTTCAATACGATTTTATTTAGGCGTCATTTCAGGTTTGAGGACCTACCTAAGGTGCTAAAACTTAATAAACACCCCATAGGCAATGTTCACACGGCTTATTGCCGGCGTAATTGCGGGACAAGATTTCGCCCCGCAATTACGCCGGCTGCCGTGCAGCGGGGCGGGGGGGCCAACAGCTCGCCGGCCCCATAGACACTCATTATTCACGGCGCGTACACGCCATAAATAATGTGCATGTCACTTTCTCCCCCCGCGGCGGATTCGCCGAGTGGGGAGAAGAGACGGAATCCATAGTTCTCTATGAGAAATGTGGATTACCGTAGTTCCCGGGGGTGGGTTTACGAAAATACCCGGCAGTATCTAATAGTCCCTTTGCCGTGGTAACGGGCAAAAGACCCCATTTTGGAAAACAAACCAAGGTTTAATTAGTATTATAAAGGTTTTCAAAATTTTTTTTCTTATTGAAAAAAAAAAATTTTTTTTCCGAATTTAAATTTTTAAAAGTTTCTTTTAAAAAACAAAAAACCCTTTTCGAAATTTTTCCCAATTTCCAATACCCTAATGGGTGTAAATGCGTTTGGGCCATGGGGGGTATAGGGAATTTTTGGTTTTTGGGAAACCCGGTTTTTGGGCCATGTCCTTTCAAGCCCCAAATAAAAACAGGTGAAACCCTTCCGAAAACCTTTTGGAAATTTTGGTTCCCGCCTCATAGTTTTCATCTAGGGGGTATTGTACATTTTGGGTGCACAGGTGTTACAAAGTTTTTGGGTTTTTTTTTTGCTTTTGGGGCTATGAAAATGAGGGGAAAAACGCAATTCTGCCATTGTTTTTTGGGGCTTAAATTTTACAGAGTTCGCGTGCAGTATAAATTACAGGATATCTTTACTTGGAGGTTTGGTACAATTGCAATGGTATAGATTTTATATAGTTTTTTTATGTTTATTACTTTTACAAATAGAATAGGTCTTTTAAAAAAATTGCGTTTTTATGTTGTTCTGTTTTGATAGCCATAACGTTTTCAGTTTTCTGTATACAGAGCTTATTCTGGGCTTGTTTTTGTGGGGATGAGTTGCGTTTTTTTTTAGTACCATTATGGGGGGCATATGCCCCTTTGATCACTTTTTATTAAGGTTTTTGTGAGGCATTTTGAACAAAATACAGCATTCCTAGTAGTGTTTTTTAGTTTTATTTTTTAACAGCGGTCACCGTGCAGTATAATTGGCATGCTAGTATTACTCAGCAGGTCGATACGATTACAGCGATTACCCCAATTTGTATATTTTTTTGTTTTACTGCTTTTACACAAAAAAAAACACTTTTATTTAAAAGGAAAAAACACGTTTTTGCATCGCCATAGTTGAGAGCCATAACTTTTTTATTTTTCTGTTTTACGGAGCTGTGTAGGGGCTTGTTTATTGCGGGAAGAGTTGACGTTTTTATTGGTACAATTTTTGGGGTGACAAGACTTTTTGATCAGTTTTAAATCCGTTTTTGGAAGGCAGGGTGCAAAAAATACTGCAATCCAAGTAGAGTTTTTTATTTTTAACAGCGCTCATCGTGCAGTAGCCATGACAAGTTAGTTTTATTCTGTGGGCCAATACAATTATGGTGATACCCAATTTATATAGTTTTTTAAATTTTGAAGCAGTTTAAAAAAAAAAAAAAAGTTTTTATTGTGTTAAATAATATTTATGCATCGCTGTCTTCTGAGAGCCATAACTTTTTTATTTTTCCGTATACAGAGACTTGTAAGGACTTTTTTTTTGCGGGATGAACTGAAGTTTTAATTGTTACAACTTTGGCGTTTATATGAGTTTTTGATCGCTTTTTATTCCTTTTTATGTGCTGCAGGATGTACAAAAATCAATAGATAAATATACAACCGCCTTTATATAATTGTAAGCAACCTATACGTTCCTGGGTTCACTTTGGGATCTTCCTGGGATTCCCATAGCCCAAACTTTCAATATGACAAAGGTGGACCGTATATTCGGAAAATTATTCTTCTTTATTCCAAAACGACATACTTTCATACAATCAAAAAAAAGCATCGGTTTCTGTACCAGTCAAAGGCTAGTAGACGTAGGTTGATAACAGGTAAATACCTTAGTAGCGCTTCACTGCATTTTGTAGGACAGGAGTAGCATGGACAAACCAGCCGGGTGAACGGCGCAATGATGCGCCGTTTCACCCGGCTGGTTGTCCATGTTTACTCCTGTCCTACAAAATGCATTTTGAAGCGCTACTAAAGTATTTACCTGTTATGCAACCTACGTCTACTAGTCTTTTGACTGATACAGATGCGATGCTTTTATTGATTGTATGAAAGTATGTCGTTTTTGGAATAAAGAAGAATAATTTTCCTAATATACGGGTCCACCTTTGTCATATTGAATTGGATGTACAAAAATCGCAATTCTGTGACTGTTTTTTGTTTTTTACGGCGTTCACCGTACGGGTTAATTAACGTGACAGATTAGGGTGGGTCGTTACGCACGCGGCGATACCAAATATGGGTACTTATTTATTTTTGATCTTTTTTGGGGCGATTGGCGTCTGTAAAGGGGAGAAGGGCGGTGTACGTGTTTTTATTTTATTTTTTGTGTTTGTGTTTTTCTTTTTTTCACTTTTGACATTTATTTTTACTTTTTTTCACTTTTCCTTCTAACAGCAATCATCAGATTGCGGTTAGAAGGTAGACCAGTGCACAGTATTTGTACTGTGTACTGGTCGCCATGACAACGCCTGTCACCATGCCCACAATGCATTGCGGGATGGTAGTCACTGTGCCCCCGGGAAGTGCCGTTCACTTCCCGGGATCATCAGACAGAGGATCGGTGCCGCATAAATGGCGCCGGGGGGCAGGTGGAGCTACTCCTTGCCTGCGGCTTTATTTTCGCAGCCATGACAGTGCGGTATAAAGCATTACTCACTCGCGCCGAGCTCACTCCGGCCAGGGGTGATACGGAATGCGGCCAGCGGTAAGTTACCACTGGTCCCATGTTGCGATCGCACGTGGCTCGCCCGTAAGCCCGCGCGATCGCCAGGGCGTATGGATACGGCCATTTGCGGGAAGTCCCATCCCGCTATGGCGTATCCATACGCCCTATGTCGGGAAAGGGTTAATAAGTCAGTCCTTGTTTACGCCCAGGAAAGATCTGCCTTTATAACCCTGTATGAATTCTTAGTTATGCCATTCGGTATGAAAAATACCACTGCCCTCATTTCAGCACCTGGTGAATCAGCTGCTAGTGGGGCTTAATGGGTTTGCAGTTGCATACCTAAATAACACAGCTATTTTTAGCAATTCCTGGAAGGAGCACCTTTTACATCTGTCCCAAGTCCTAGAGAGGCTCAAATCAGCAGGTCTGACCATTAAGCCAGCGAAGTGTCGGATAGCCATGGCCGAGGTACACTATTTAGGACACCGTGTGGGGGGTAGGGTGCTGTGGCCTGAACAGGAGAAGACAGAGGCAATTACAGCCTTGCCTACTCACAAAATTAAGAAACAGGTGATGTCCTTTTTAGGTACAGCTAGCTACTACAGGAAATGTGTGCAGAACTACAGTACCCTGGCGAAGCCTCTAACTGACCTCCCAAAGAAAGACTTCCCCAAGTTGTCTCTTGGACACCCCAATGTTGGCAGTCCTTTGCTGCACTAAAGGCTGCCTTAACCAGGTCACCTGTTCTCCAACCTCCATATTTCTCCCGCAGGTTCGTGGTTCAAACCAATGCAAGCACTTATGGGCTAGGTGCGGTCCTCAGTCAGGTGAATCAAAAGCGGGAGGAGCACCCAATTATGTATCTGAGCAGGAAACTCCTGTCAAGAGAAGTCTCCTATGCCACAATTGAGAAGGAGTGTTTGAGAATCATATGGGCCCTGAGGAAACTACAGTCGTACCTCTATGAGCGCAACTTTACAGTGGTCACCGACCATAACCCACTTAGCTGGCTCAACAGAGTAGCGGGCGACAATGGGAAGCTGCTCAGGTGGAACCTGGTATTACAGCAATGTGACTTTACCATACAATACAAAAAGGGCATTGAACATGGTAATGGAGATGGTCTCTCTCCCCAGGGGAGGGCGGAGGTGGGCTTAGGAGATGGCAAGTAAACCAGTCCCGCACGCGCACTCCAAAAAGGGGTAGGTGTAATGTAGAATGTATCCTGCACTGCTTTAACCCTGTGTATATATTTCAGTGTCTCGTAAGACCTCCACCCCCCTTTGCAAATGGAATTTGTAGCCCTGGCCTGTGGAATATCATATAGCCCCTTATAACAATTCATCTTATCTCCTGTTTACATTGGCCTATGGTGTATCTGTTACCCAGCAGGTTTAGTGCCTTTTATTACTTTTGTTCATGTTGGGCCAACACAAACTCATCATACCAAATGGGCCCTTTGACCTGTCCAAAGTCATAAAATTTGTCATAAAAAGAGCATGGTTCAACTGAAGAATAGCTTATGGATGCCATATAGTGGGCAAAGTGAGTAACAATCCTCATTAAGAATGAATTTTCCAACCTCCGTTATAACATCCCTCGCCAATCAGGTACAACCTAATTATCATAATTAGCTGATGTGAGGTTTGGAAACCTGAGATGGCTGAGTGGTCTATAAGACACATTGTCCAGGCTCAAATCAATGTTCACAGCTTGGGAGTTCTTTCATCTATTGAAGCTGGGATCCATTTTCCTTCCGTTCTCCTGGGAACTGTGAAATATCTGCTGAGAAGTACTTACTGAAGTGTTTTTTCAAACAGGTATTTTCAAAGACTTTCTCCCATTTATTTTATAACTGCTGTATGTATGTAATTTTTATTGTATTTTTATGTAAGCACTGTACTTTTTCATATTAAATTTTTTTTGATAAGCTTAGCCTTTGTTTGCTGTAAGAACCCATAACTTTGAAGAAGTGTTTAACCCTGAAACTGCTGGAGAGCAGTGAGCGTTGGTAAGTGTATTTTTGGATCAGAGCCCTTCTCCTCTTGATTTCCTTTTCTTTTTGATTATTGAGGAAGGTGGTGGCAGCCTACTATTTTTGGGGTGCCTTTGAGCTGTCTTGGGGTTTGATTTATGCTCAATTTGCCACCTGAGTGAGAGGTGAATGGAAAGAGAACTGAGTGGAAATAAATCAACTCAATTCCAGTGGCCCCCACGTCACGTGCTGGTGAGCGTGTATATGACAACTAGGATGATTTATTTTGTGGTATGTATCATTTGCTTGCCAGTTTTGGAATATATTGAAAGTCACCTATACTCTGTATCATCTTTTGAAGAATTATACTTGTTAGGCCGTGTTCACACGGCTTATTCCCGACGGATTTGTGCGCCGTATTGAGCGCACAAATCCGTCGGGACTAAGGGGCGGGACGGGGGCGGGGCCGGAGCACGGCGGGGGCGCCGCTCCCGGCCCCATAGACGGCGTCCGCGCCGTAAAGAATGTGCATGTCACTTTCTCCCCCCGCGGCGGATTCGCCGAGCGGGGAGGAGCGACGGATTCCACTGTTCTCAATGAGAGCAGTGGATTACCGTAATTGCTGCCGCGGATTGGCGCCGTACTGCAGCGCAAATCCGGCGCGCAGTACGGCGCTAATACGCGGCAGAATAAGCCGTGTGAACGAGGCCTTAAGGGTGACAAGATTTCTTTACTAATGTATCTTTTTCAAATCATAGTAGACATTTTGACTGATCAGCCACCTCGCGTTTTGGATGATCGTCATGTGATGATAAATTTCAGCTTAAAGCAATCATTTGCGCTTATCTGCCTGTTCTGCTAACTAGAGGGAGCTAAGTGTTATGTTTATTTTTTAGAAATTGATTTTATTTATTATGATTTAAAGGAAAGTAATTTTTCTTGATCTGTTGGTGATATTGGACTTTTCATATTATCCATGTATATTTCAGTGATTTGACCTAAAAAAAAACATGTATATATAATAAACAAGGATTGTGCATCCAATGCATTTATAGAAAGAGCAATACCTCTCTTGCTGTTCTAACTCTTGAGTGACAGTGTGAAAACCTATGTGGTATACAGACAGGTATGCTCTGTCTTTGTGTCGGCACCACAAACCTGTGGAAAGACACAAAAGTTGACATACAACTTTTTTTGAAGTATATATCATTAGCAAATCACATGATTTCTCTCATTATTATAGAGTCAAAGGATTTGCTTTCAGTTTATTAGAGAGCGGTCACAGTCCGGTGAGATTTCTTCTTCTCTGGTAGATACCAAGGGCCACATGTATGAAAACTGTCTAGGTCTGAAACTCACTTTGTTGCATGTAGCAACCGATCAGAGCGCCCCTCACATTTTTCTAGAGCACTATATGAAATGAAAGGGGCACTCTTATTGGTTTCTATGGGCAACAAAGTGAATTTCAGACCTAGACAGTTTTAGACTGGTTGAGAGGGATGATTCTACCCATTATCTGAATTAAAAACAGAGCCTTATGCTCAAAACTGGTCCGGATTTAGGTGATTTGTTGGTCAATAGAATTCAGTGGGAGAATTGATTCAGCTGTTTTGTCATAAATTCTCATAACAGTGAATCACAAACATGATTTAAGATGATTTAATCACCAATGTATCACAATAGATGACAAGTCAGCAAAACACCAATCCTTGTATACTATGTAGTCCAGATAAAAAAGGATGTTATGGCTGCTTGTAAAGGGTTAATGTTCTAGATTAGGACACAGCTACTATATTGTATACATCCTTCTGCAACCACAATGAGGTATTACAGGCTTACCTCTGTTGCTGCTCTTGCATCTCTCCATAACACACAGACATTCATATTACATTGCTGCTAGTGTAATAACATCCAGCATGAAGATAGCAGCATTGATCTCATGTTAACATGCTGCAGACTTAGAGGCTACACAATTCATAGTGCACTCTCACAGCGCAGAAGCAGGAAGTTTCGTAGAGTTATCAACAGTGATGGCATTTTGCTGTAAAGACAAATGACACAATATTTGGTTTGTATAAATTTACCTATCAAACCTCAACCATAACAATTGGAATAAGTCTGACAAGTCTTTAATATTATGACTTTTTTGATTACGGTACTTAGCCACTAGAATGTTAAAAGACCAATGTGTGACACTCATGACTAGTTTTTTTTAGTTGAGACTTTTTACTATATTTTCTGAAGCTTTTATTTTTTTTCATTTATGTAATTCATTTTATGAAATGATCTAACAGTATTCTTTTGTACACAGGACTCGTTTAGTAGAAAGTGAAGCTATGAATGAATCTTTGCGACGGAGTCTGTCAAGAGCTAATGCACGCACAATTTCTGCACCTACTCCTGCTGTACCTTCATTTGAGGCTCAAGTTAATGATGTTGTGCGTAGAGCAAAGGAGGAAGTACATAGTATAATGAAGAAAGGAAGGTAAAAAATACTGTCTGAATCCCTTAAAATTCTTGAAAAAATTGCAAATAATAAAAACGGCATACTGTAAAGATGCATAAAATAAAAATGCTTTCCCTTTCAATTAGTAAATGATTAACCTTGAAAACAGTAAATAGAAAACTTAATGAATAAAAGTTGCTGAATCGAATACTGAATAAATGTGAAGCAGCACTTATCTTTGAGTTACTTGTCTGTAGGGGTAAGCAGTTATAGTCTACTAGATCAATTAGAACAATGTAATATGCATCTGTTGTTCACCAAGTTGAAAAATCTAGTATAGGTTGTATTAAACTTGTGTTTGACCTAAAGGCAATGAATCTATTGCTTTTTCACAATGGAGATTGAAAAACAGAGAAATAAGCATCTACTGGAGCAAGTAGTTAAACGCAGCAAGATTTTAGAAAGCACAGTCAGACGATCTGGGTGTGCAAATAAATGGAACGCATGGCATCAGTTAGGCTAAGGGGCTACAGATCAGGTAACTCATCAGCAATAGGTATAGCCTCTGTGACAACAATTAAATTATCTGCATATATAATAATAATAATCTTTATTTCTATAGCGCCAACATATTCCGCAGCACTTTACAAATTCAAGGGTAAACGTACAGACATTACACATTAAAAGTACTTACAAATGAGACACAAGGTGTGAGGACCCTGCTCGTGAGAGCTTACAATCTATTAGGGTGTATGGGTGAAACATACGGTAAGAAGTGCCAAGTTTACAATGGTCCGGCCATGTTTCATAAATAGGGGGTGGTTTACATGAAAAATGGATGAACCTGCCACCCAGACTGTACATCTATATACAGATAAGTGCCTGTGAGTGCCCAAGTGCAGGGAGTGACAGATGTGTGTGATAGCAGTTAGGGATCTTGGTGGGCCAGACCGAGAAGATGTATTTTCAGGGCCCTCTTAAAACTGTGAGGGTTGTGAATGTGCCTGATCGCCCGCGGTAGCATATTCCAGAGAATTGGTGCCGCACGTGTGAAATCTTGTAGGCGGGCATGGGAGGTTCGGATGATTGAGGAATGTAGTCTGATATCGCAGCAGAGCGGAGAGCAGGGTAGGGCGGTAGACAGAGACTAGGGAGGAGATGTAGGGAGGAGCAGCGCTGTGGAGAGCTTTATGGGTGAGAGTGCTGAGTTTATACTGTATCCTGTACTGGATGGGCAACCAGTGCAGTGACTGACACAGGGTAGAGGCATCAGTATAGCGGCTGGAGAGAAAGACAAGCCTGGCTGCTGCATTCTGGACAGATTGGAGAGGGGAGAGTTTGCAGAGAGGGAGACCGATAAGCAAGGAGTTGCAGTAGTCAAGACGAGAAAGAATAAGAGCAGTAATGAGAGTTTGAGTCGTTTCCACAGTGAGAAATGGACGGATTTTGAGATATTCTTGAGGTGCAGGTGACAGGAGCGGGCAAGGGATTGGATATATGGGGAGAAGGTCAGATCAGAATCAAATAAAACCCCTAGACAGCGGGCCTGCTGCCTAGGAGAAATGGTGGTACCACATACAGAAACAGAAATAGCAGGGGGGGGTTGGTTAGTAGATGGCGGAAAGACAAGAAGTTCAGTCTTAGTGAGGTTTAGTTTCAGATGGAGAGAGGACATGATGTCAGAGACAGCGGACAGACAGTCACTGGTGTTTTGTAGCAAGGCTGGAGTAATGTCACGGGAGGAGGTGTATAATTGGGTGTCATCCGCATAGAGATGGTACTGGAAGCCAAATCTACTGATGGTTTGTCCAATGGGGGCTGTGTACAATGAAAAGAGGAGAGGACCTAGAACTGATCCCTGAGAAACTCCAAGAGCAAGAGGAAGAGGAGAGGAGGTCGAACCAGAAAATGAGACACTGAAGGAGCGGTCAGAGAGGTAGGACGAGAACCAAGCGAGTGTTCAACAATGGTTTTTGGTTTTGTAGCAATCGGGGCTGTATTTAGGACTAGTGCTGCTATAGGCACTTTTTGCGCTTATACCCCTTACTAGTGAGCAAGGCTCAGCTGCCAAAAATTTTTGTTTGTCAGCCAAATGCTGGTTAGACCCACAGCCAGGGCTGTATTTCTAGACACCTGTGGGGGAGTGGAGAGAGGGAGGATGTTCAAAAGGGAAAGTTGGGAGGGGTGGTTGGTGTTTTCTAAGGTGACAGGTGGGTTGTGTGTGCTCTCTGGGGTAACAGGTGGGGGTGGGAGAGGGAGCATAAGCCGTTGCTGCAACACTACTGGGTTGCCCCCGGGAACTGTGGCCTTTCTCCCCTTTCCCACCTGCCATACACACATATTTTTTGTGCACCCTAGTGCCAACACAATATACGACTGCCACCTATCACCAAACCCACCTTTAACCCCAAAAGCACCTCTTGTCCTGATAGGTGAGGTTTGTATATTGTGTTGGTGCTAGGTCACACAACAAAATTGTAAAGGGAGGGCGTGAGAGGGGGTAGAGGCTGCATGTTCCAGGCACTGTCCCTGAGGGGCAGGGTATACCCAAGGATTGTGCTGCGACTATGGCCTTAACTCCCCTGGATCATATTGTGTGGTTTATACTCTGTCCCCTAAACCTCCTGGGGATCAGTCTCACTCATGATCTTCAGATGATGCAGGGGATGAAGTTTTATATGATCATCTTTCTAGTGGTGTTTTGTTTTTTTAAATCGGATCTTTTTTTTATTGACTTTTTCATTTTTAAGCCAATAAAGTTGTTAAACAATAAAATGAGTGTACAAAGATGACCAAATTCTAAAGAATAGAAAGTCAGCAATGTAAATGCAAAGTTCCAGCTATAAATATATGGAAATATGATGAACTAATTCCCATTGTGACACATAGAGAGATCCAATTCACAGAAACCAAAACACTCACACCTCCCCACAAATAGAAACCTGGAAACAAAACCTGAGTATTTTTTTCAAGACAATCACTAAATATTCCTCTGATGGTGTACCCTCCCACTCACATGTCTACACTACTCCACTGCCCAGCACAAGAAATTAAATACAAGTTCTTAAGAAAAGAGAAGAGGGGAGACCTGAGGTTTCTAGCCAAGGACCCAAATATTTTTAAACATTTGGATAACACCTTCCTTTTTACATTTACACCCCCTATGAGAAATTCTGATGGCAATCGGTGAATACGTTGCTGCATCATTTAAACGACCCAAAGTACGTTAGCAGTTCTACTTGTGTTGTGATACCATGCACTATATGGATGAGACTAAGAACTCCCTTCCACAAGGGCTCTAGACTGGTACACTCCCACATCAAATGCATAATGTCTGCGTTATCCCTAGTACATCTAGGACAGAGGGAGCCTGACCATGCTCCAATCTTCTGAAGAACCACTGGAGATTTGCACGCCCTAAATAGCAACATAAGTTTGGAAAATCGTTTGGTGTTGCATACTGAGACCTTAGTTGTTAGTCTAAGAATATCCATCCATCGATCCTCCAAGATAGGGCCCATATTAGCCTCCCCTTTGGCCTTCACTGGGAGGTAGGTGTACCCATTGAACTTAGAAAGTAACTTTTAATATACCATGGATATCACTCCTCTGATAGTGGGACAAGTACATACTGAATCCACCAAAGTACCTGTATGAATAGATAGATTCAAAGATTTTCCCTAGTAACCTATGTATGAATAAATTGCAGGTATTGATAAAAGGATCTGTGAAGTAGTTTAAATTCTTCCTACAGCTGTGCAAAAACCAAGTGCATTTTACTGCACTTGGTGAACATTAGTAATTCCACCAGAAATACAATTATCAAATCCTTAGAGCTTATAAAATTCTGGTAACTTAGGGTTTAACCATAATGGTGTAAAATTAGTATATCCAACCATATCCTTTATTCATTTCTCTTTATCCCATACCTTGTACATCAAGGCGAGGTTAGGGTGATTGCAAGTATCAGTAACACTACTCCCCACCTTTAGGAGACCACACAAATTTATACCGCTGAGGTTCTGTTGTTTTACTACACTTGACCAGTGTTGGATCCAGGTTTTTGTTTTTTTTGTTTTAAATATGGTCAACAAGAGTTGTGTGTCAGGGAGTGTTTATCTAAATATTTTTAATTTTTAACCATTGTTAGTAATGGGGAAGTCTGGCAGATGCCTCTCCATTACTGTCACTGGGGCTTGGTGTTACATTGGTGTGGGGGTGTTTATTCACCCCATGGCTGACACTAACCAACCCTCACTTTTACCTCACTACCCAATGCTCAGAAATGCTGAGCAGAGCCAGGTTACTATCAGAAGCAGATCCTTTAATGTGATGGTCTGCTTCTGGGACAGCTGCAGGCTGGTATTTTTAAGATGGGCCCAAAATCCATGTTACTTTCCATTTTGATAGTATTAAGCTGCAGCTGTTGGTTTTACCTTTTCGGCTGGTTATGACCACACGTTGTTTTTTCCTTTTAATTAAAAGGCCCCGTTCACATAAATGTCCCCCCATTTGTGGTATCTGTTGGGATACTATGAGGGTGCCATTGACTTCTGTAGGAGAACTGTGGTCTTAAAGGACCTATTTTTGCCCTACTTAGTGAACGTGTACAGTTTCTGCTCTGGACATAAAATTATGGTTAAGCATGCTTTTATGTCCAGTGCTGAAACTGTACATGTTCACGAACCTGTTGACTGGGCCCCTAGGGAAGTCAATTGCCCCATTACAGCCCTGCCACAGTATCTGTTGGGATAAAATTTTACAGGAGAGGAAAAGGAAATATCCAGCTGGGCTTGTAGAAAAGTAAAATCCACGTTTTATTAGGAGATGAAAAAATAACAATAAACAAGACAAAAAACTGACGCGTTTCAGGCCCAAATCATGTCGGCACTTAGTCGTAGCATACTGAAACAAAGACGTAACTACACTTAATGACATTAATTAACTCATGTGTTACAATTAGTGTGAATATGTTAGAAAAAACACACATAAAGATAAAACAACAAACCAAACATATCAATACACAAAATCAATATTGTAATATCAAGTCTTGTCTATTACACATAGTTACACATAGTTTGTTAGGCCGAAAAAAGACATACGTCCATCCAGCTCAGCCTATTTTGCTAAAGTGTTGATTCCAGACCAAGGCAACAACCCCCATGAGGTAGAAGCCAACAGTCATCATTTTAGGGAAAAAATTCCTTCCTGACTCCAATCTGGCAATCAGAATAAATCCCTGGATCAACGACCCTTCTACAGAATCCTAATCACTATAACTCCAGAAATGCATCCAGACCTTTTTTGAACTCTTTTATTGAATTCACCATTAAAATTTCCTCTGGCAGAGAGTTCCACAGTCTTGCTGCTCTAACAGTAAAGAATCCCTTTCTATGTTTATGTAGAAACTTTCTTTCCTCAAGATGTAGGGGATGCCTCCTTGTTCTGGATACAGTCCTGGGTATAAATAAATCTTTAGCGAGATCGCTATATAGGCCCTTAATATATTTAAACATATTTATTATGTCCCCCCGAAGCCGTCTTTTCTCTAAAGTAAATAATCCTAATGTTGCTAATCTTTCTGGGTATTGCAGTTCACCAAGGCCTTTAATTATTTTTGTTGCCCGCCTTTGTACCTGTTCAAGCTCTACAATGTCTTTCCTGTGCACTGGTGCCCAAAACTGTACACAATATTCCATGTGTGGTCTAACCAGTGACTTGTATAATGGGAGAATAATGTTCTCATCATGTGCATCTATGCCCCTTTTAATACAACCCATGATCCTATTTGCCTTGGCTGCTGTTGCCTGTTGAAACCATATGGTATGCGGGTTTTTAAGGTAAAAATCCAGAAGGACTCACGGTTTAAAAGTTTCCTTCTTTGATCACCACCTCTAGCTGGAACATTAATTCTCTTGATACCTTGTATCGATAGAGTCTCGGTGTTACCTGCATGATGGAGCAGGTCACGGCAGATGCACCCTGTGTGTACAATCCCTTGGTATCGGAGAGATATCTCCTGATATGATCCTTTAACTTGCAAGTCGTGCACCCAACATATTGGACACGACATTGTAAGCAAGTAACAAGGTAAATGACATACTGAGTGTTGAAATAAATGTAATGTTTATCCCCTTACCGCCGGAGCCACTTTTGGCCTTCCTGACAGAGCCCTGATTTTAAAATCTGACACATATCACTTTATGTGAGAATAACTTTTTGACACTTTTACCTATCCATGTGATTCAGAGACTGTTTTCTAGTGACACATTGAGCTTTAAGTTAGTAATATATTTTGGTCCAAAAAGTCCTTGTTTATGTGTGAAAAATATCAAAATATCATGAAAATTTACAAAAATTTGCAATTTTCAAAGTTAAAAAATTTCTGTGTGTAAGACAGATAGTTATTCCACTCAAAATAGTTTATAACTAGCATCTGCCATATGTCTACTGTAGGTTGGCATAATTTTTTTTTTTTTTTTTTTTTTTAGCCCCATTAAGGGGCTTAAAAATGTAGTAGTAATTTTTCACATTTTCAAGAGAATTAGCAAAATAGATTTTTTTAGGGACCTGTCCGGTGCCGACGTGGCTCTGAGGGG
Source organism: Phyllomedusa bahiana (assembly GCA_025379985.1). NCBI lineage: Eukaryota > Metazoa > Chordata > Amphibia > Anura > Hylidae > Phyllomedusa > Phyllomedusa bahiana. The sequence goes on along the minus strand of JAODAL010054143.1, from coordinate 8,303 downwards.
CCTGTATGTTAGATACCCTGATAAATGACCTAATCTAAGAAACTGGACCCCTGAAAATAATTAAAAAAGCATTTAGGAAGTTTGTTACCCCTTTAGCTATTTCACAGAAATTAAAGCAAAGTAGAGGTGATATTTCATAATTTAACTTTTTTTGCAGATTTTCAATTTTTATTCATTATTCACTGGAACACAGTAGATGTGACTAGGTAAATGCAACTTAATATCGATTCCCCAGATTCTGCCATTTTCAGAGATATCCCATATGTGGCCCTAGTGCACTATTTGGCTCAACCACAGGCCCCAGAATAGGAGGAGCTATGGGGACTATGGGCTCTCATTTTCATTACAATTTTATTTAGGCGCCATTTGAGGTTTGCAGGCACCCTGAGGTGCAAAAACTTGATAGACTCCCCTAAAAAGACCCCATATTGGAAACTACACCTCTTAAGGAATATATCCAGAGGTGCACTGAGTATATCGACACCACAGGTGTTTCAAAATTTTTTTAGCATTACGCTCTGAAAATAGAAAATAAAATTATTTTTTCCAATCTGCAATGTTTAATTTTTACATGGAATCCTGGGAAAAAAAGCATCCCAAGTTGTGTTACGCAATTTCTTCCAAGTTCGGCAATACCCTACATGGGGGTGTAAACTGCTGTTTGGGTACATGGCAGGGCGCACAAGGGAGGGAGCACTATCTATTTTGGAACGCAGATTTTGGTGGGTGCCATGTCGCATTTGCAAAGCCACCAAATTACTAGAACCTTCCAGATGTTGTCCCATTTTGGATTCAACACTCATGGATCTCATCTAGGGGTGTATTGTGCATTTTGGGCACACAGGTGTTCCATAGGTTTTTTTAGCAGTGGGCCATGAAAATAGGGGTTGAGGGTAAAGCAGTTCCGCCATTGTTATTTTGGGCTTCATTTTTACATTGTTCACCGTATGGGATAAATTACAGGATAACTTTACTATGGGGGTTGGTACAATTGCAATGATATACATTTTATATAGTTTTTTATGTTTTATTACTTTTAGAAATGAGTTTATAAAAATGAGTTTATAAAAAATTCATTCTATTCTGACAGCCATAACTTTATTTTTTATTTTTCTGTATACAGAGCTGATTATAGGCTGGTTTTTGCGGGATGAGTTGTAGTTTTTATTGGTACCATTATGGGGCGCATGTGACGCTTTGATCACTTTTTATTAAGGTTTTTGTGAGGCATTTTGGACAAACTACAGCAATCCTGGCAGTGTTTTTTTATTTTTACAGTGGTCACCGTGCGGTATAAATGACATTCTAGCTTTATTCAGCAGGTCGATGCGATTACAGCTATACCCAATTTGCATATTTTTTATGTTTTATTGCTTTTACACAATAAAAACACTTTTATTCAAAAAGAAAATACGTTTTTGTGTTGCTATAGTCTGAGAGCAATCACTTTTATTTTTCTGTTTACAGAGCTTTGTAGGAGCTTGTTTTTTTGCGGGATGAGATGATGTTTTTATTGGTATCATTTTTGAGAGGACAAGGCTTTTTGATCACTTTTAAATAAATTTTTTGGATGGCAGGGTGAAGAAAATACTGCAATCCTAGTAGTGTTTTTAATTTTTATTTTTAACAGCGCTCACTGTGCAATATAGGTGACAAGTTAGTTGTACTCTGCGGGTCGATACGATTACGGCGATACCCAGTTTATATAGTTTTTTTTACGTGGAAGCACTTTTTTTTTTTTTTTTTTTTTTTAAGCGTTTTTATTGCGGGATGAACTGACGTTTTAAGTGGCACCACTTTGGTGTTTATATGAGTTTTTGATCACTTTTTATTCCATTTTATATGCTGTGGGATGAACAATAATCGCAATTCTATGTTTTTTTTGTTTTTTTTTACGGCGTTCACCGTACGGGTTAATTAACATGACATGTTTATAGACTGGGTCGTTACGCACGTACTTTATTTTTGTACTTTATATGTGTACTTTATTTTTCGTGTTTGTGTTTTACTTTTTTACACTTCTTTTTTTTTTTTTATTACTTTTTTACACTTTTTTCACTTTTCCCCAGAGGGGAATTGTATGAGCGATATTCAAATCGCTCATACAAAGGAGACCTGCACACAGCATTACTGCTGTGTACTCATCACCATGATGACTGTTAATCACCATGCCCACAATGCATTGCGGGCATGGTGACGTCATCGGATAACCCGGATGCTTTCTGACGGCATCCGGGCTATCGGGAGAGCGGACCAGTAACGGCGTGGAGCGCCGTTGCTGCTCCGGATCGCAGGCAGGAGGAGCTCAGGTCGCGATAATGAAGGGTTAATCACTCCAGCTGCGGGGGAAGCAGCAAGATGCCAGTGGTAATATACTGCTGGTCCCATGCCGCGATCTTGTGAGCTCGCAAGATCGCCATGAGGTACCCATACGTCAATTTGCAGGAACCTCTACTCGACCTTGAGGTATGGGTACGTCAAATGTCGGTAAGGGGTTAATAGCATAATCTTTACCTGTTTGAAATGATTTAAATGAAGAAGACTGACACAATCTGCCGTGTCCACATCTAAAACATCCTGGATAATACAACCACGAGGACACATGTGAATGGTTACGAAAAAGACTAGGGGCGACATGTATGAAGATCGGCGCGTCGGCGCGCCCGTTTTCACGGGTTTTTAAGAGAACGCTGCGCCTCATTTATGTCAGCGCCCGAAGTGCGCTGATACATGCGGTGTAAAGTTCCCTGCGCCTCGCCAGTGTGTGAGGCGCAGTGTGGAACTTAGGCGCAGAAGGACTGCGCCGAACATCTCGTACGAATCGAGACAGGGTGGAAATGCATGAAAAAGCATTAAGCATGTTAGTGAATAGGAGAAATAGTTGTCTTTCCAATGAATGAATGAATAAAGGTAAATATCAACGTGGTCTAAAATCTATTTCAATGTATGGTAAAATTTGATGTATTAAAATGAAAGCAAATATATATAAGATCTACAAAGAAAGAAATATCACCTCGAAAAGGTCTTATAAAAAGGCAGAGAATGCCACTAATTTAACATCAAATAAGCCAATGCAGATGTTGGCCAAATGTTTTTATTGTTTTTTTTGTTGTTGTTTTTTTAAATTTATTTGTTCTTCTTTTACCTTGTATTCTGTTTAGTATCTACAGCAAGAGCCAGCACAGCACCGATGTTGCTGGGACCTGTGGTCCTCCAAGCAGGATTTCTATGGTCCCTGGGCTAGACATATTTACATCCGTATTTACGCTCGTAAAAACATCACCAAATGTGCCTAAAATAATGAACTATTAGCTTACAATGGATTCCTATGGAAATCCGGATGTAATTCCGGACGTAAATACGGATGTAACTACGTCTAGAACGAAGCCCAGGGAACATAGAAACCCTGCTTGGAGGGCCACAGGTCCCAGCAACACCGGGGCTGTGCTGGCTCTTGCTGTAGATACTAAATAGAATACAAGGTAAAAGAAGAATAAATACATTTAAAAAAAAAAAAAAAAATCAATAAAAACATCTGGCCAACATCTGCATTGGCTTATTTGATGTTAATTTAGTATAATTTTCACAGACTTTGGAATACAATTTGTAGTGGATATTTTTTTCTTTGAAGCTAATATTTATATTGTCATTAATGTTATTGTAAAAATGTATTAATACATTGATTTAATTATTCCAGCACTTGGATATGTCTGTTTATTAAGTAAATCATTTCAATGACAAATCCACTTTATTCTTCATACTGTGTAATGTATTTCCGACGCGAAATCCGTTCCGGAATTACATTGCAAATACATGCCACACTTTGTGACACGTATTTGCAATGTAATTCCAGAACATATTTCGCGTCGGAGATACAGTCCCCATAGTAAATAATGGGGAATGTATTTCCAATGCGAAATCCGTCCTGAATTACATTGCAAATACATGTCACAAAGGGTGGCACGTATTTGCAATGCAATTCCGGAACGGATTTCGTGTCGGAAATACATTACACAGTATGAAGAATAAAATGGATTGGTCATTTAAATGAATTACTTAATAAACAGACATATCCAAGTGCTGGATTTATTAAATCAATGTATTAATAACATTAATGACAATATATATATTAGCTTCAAAGAAAAAAATATCCACTACAAAATGTATTCCAAAGTCCGTGGAAATTACACTACTTTAACATCACATAAGCCAATGCAGATGTTGGACAGATGTTTTATTAAACATTTTCCATAACAATTTTAGATGTATTTGGGCTGCTTTGAAGTTTAACGCAATTCAGTATATACAACAAAAGTCTTGCTGGGACCTGTTGTCCTCCAAGCAGGATTTCTTGCTTAATTATTTATTTATTCTTCTTGACAAATCATTTATTTTTGTAGTAGTGTACTGCTGTAAGTGTAGAACTATAGCACATTACAAGAATACCGCGCTCCACTTTGACTTCTCCGCTCAGATAGACCACATTAAACTAGGTCTGCCTGTCGGAGCTGTAAAGCGCTGCAATGCGCCTCACTTTTCCGACCCGCAATCATGCATGCCTCGGAGTTTTCGAATTTGCTACGTCCCGTCCCAGAACGCCCATGGCGCGCCCATTGCACGCCCCTTCATGTTAGACGCATCCGAAAGTGGTGAAGGTTGCGCCTAACATCGCATCCCTGTGTCCAACAGGGGATTCAACACGGTGAGGCGCATTTTTCGCCAGAAAACAGGCCCAACTCCCGATCATACATGTCGCCCTAGGTGTCAAACGCTGTCATAATGTAGGGGCTTTTCTGGCAACACACTTAAATACCCTTCCACATCCCCCCCCCAAAAAAAAAACAAAAAAACAATTGGATAGAAGCAGATCTAAGGTAAGTATAGGTAATACATTTTTAAAAATACCTGAGATTTCAGAGAACTCCATACTGAAAGTTGTTGAAAAAACTAAAGGGGACTTAGATGAAGAACTAGATTGTAAGATGTCAGATCTTTGTCTTTTATTCATCAAATATTTACGTGTTTTATGTAAAGCTATATTTTTAGCACATTTAAGACACCAATTGGGATATTTTCTATGTTTAATTATTTCCTCTATATTAATAGTTTCCCTCTTAAAATCTCTCAAATTTGTACAGTTTCGTCTTGCACGAAGCATTTTCTCCCACAGGAATATTTTAATGATATGTTTAGGATGACATGAATGGGCATGCAAGATAGTATTACCTGCCGTACTTTTCTTGAAAGATGATATAGAAACATGGTCAGATTGACCACATAGAGTTAAATTCAAAAAATCAATAGTAATCAAGTGATGATGAAAAACAAAATTCAAAGATAGAGTATTGGAATTGAAATGGTCGGAAAAGTTCGGTATGGCCGCCACATCGCCCCCCCCCCCCCCCCCCAAAAAAAAAAAAAAACACAATCAGGAGGTCATCGATGTAACGGCCACACCAAACAATGTCAGAACTAAAAGGGTTAGCATCAGAAAAAAAGAAAAAACACTCCCACCATGCCATGTAAATATTTGCAATAGATGGTGAAAATTTAGCCCCCATTAGAGCACCTGTAATTTGCAAATAGAAAACATCCTCAAATTTGAAAAAATTATGCTTTAACAAAAATTTCTTGAGTGCATTTTGAAAATCACTGAATATGTCAAGGAACCACCTTAACCCCTTACCGACATTTGACGTACCCATACGGCAAGGTGGGGTAGGGGTTCCCGCAAATTGACGTATGGGTACGTCATGGCGATCTTGCGCGCTCACAAGCGGAGCGAGCAAGATCGCGGCATGAAACCAGAGGTATATTACCGCTGGCATAATGCCGCATCCCCCGCAGCCGGAGTGAGCTGTTGCGACATCGAAGCTGCAGGCAGCAGGAGTGAGCTCCTGCTGCTCGCGAAACGGTGCAGTAACGGCGCTCCGCGCAAAAAAACAAGCCCACAATCAGCTCCGTATACAAAAAATTAAAAAAGTTATGGCTGGCAGAATAGGACAACATAAAAACGCAACTTTTTATAAACTCACTTCTAATGTGTAAAAGTAACTAAACATAAAAAACTATATAAAATTGATATCATTGTAATTGTACCGACTCCCATAGTAAAGTTATCCTGTCATTTATCCCGTATGGCGAATACTGTAAAAATGAAGCCCAAAAACAATGGCGGAACTGCGTTTTTTTCCCCCATTTTCATGGCCCAATGCTAAAAAAAAAATACGGGACAATTGTGCGCCCAAAATGCAAAATACACCCCTAGATGAGATCCCTGAGGGGTGTTGAATCCAAAATGGGGCAACTTCTGGAAGGTTTCACCGGTTCTAGTACTTTGGGGGCTTTGCAGATATGACATGGGCCCACCAAAATCTGTGCTCCAAAAGCCACATAACACTCCCTCCCTTGTACACCCTGTCATGCGCCTAAACAGCAGTTTACACCCACATGTAGGGTATTGCCGAAATTGGAAGAAATTGTGTAACAATTTGGGGAGCTTTTTTCAAGGATTCCTTGTAAAAATTAAACATTTTCAGCTAAAATTGCAGATTATTGGAAAAAATATATATATTTTTTATTTTCAGAGCCGAATGCTAAAAAATTTGTGAAACACCTGTGGGGTCGATATACTCACTGCACCTCTGGATATATTCCATAAGGGGTGTAGTTTCCAATATGGGGTCTTTTTAGGGGAGTTTATTAGGTTTTGGCACCTTACGGTGTCCGCAAACCTGAAATGGCGCCTAAATAAAATTGTAATGAAAATGAGACCCCAGAGTCCGGTAGGTGCTTCTCCTATTCTGAGGCTTGTGGTTGAGCCAAATAGCACACTAGGGCCACATATGAGATATCTTTGAAAACATCAGAATCTGAGGAATCGATATTAAGCTGCATTTCCATGGTCACATCTACTGTGTTCCAGTGAATAATGAATAAAAATTGAAAATCTGCAAAAAAAAGTGAAATTTTGAAATTTCACCTCCACTTTGCTTTAATTTCTGTGAAATATCTAAAGGGTCAACAAACTTTTTAAATGCTTTTTTAAATACTTTAAGGGGTGTAGTTTCTTAGATGGGGTGAGTTATTGGGGCATCTAACATACATTACCCTCAAAGCCACGTCAGAACTGGACTGGTCACAAAAAAAAAAATCTATTTAGCAAATTTTCTTGAAAATGTGAAAAATTACTACTATATTTTTAAGCCCCTTTATGTGGTACAAAAAATTTTTTTAAAAAATGATGACAATCTACAGTAGACATATGGTAGATACTAGTTATAAACTATTTTGAGTGGAATAACTATATGTCTTACACGCAGAAATTTTTTTAACTTTGATAATTGCAAATTTTTGTAAATTTTCATGATATTTTGATATTTTTCACACATAAACAAGGACTTTTTGGACCAAAATGTATTACTAACTTAAAGCACAATGTGTCATGAGAAAACAGTCTCTGAATCACTTGGATAGGTAAAAGTGCCAAAAAGTTATTCTCGCATAAAGTGACACATGACAGATTTTAAAACCGGGGCTCTGTCAGGAAGGCCAAAACTGGCTCCGGCGGTAAGGGGTTAACGCTGCAATAGCAGCATCATGGGATATAACCGTATATAAAGATTGCACATCAGCAGTAATCCAAGAAAAGCCTGAGTTCCACGAAAAATTTTCAAAAGCCCTTAAAACATCAGTAGAATCTTGTAAAAAAAAACCAGGTATTAACTTAATTAGGGGTTGTAAAAAACTGTCTAACCACTCTGATAGATTTTCATTAAGTGGCCCTATACCAGCAACAATTGGCGTAACGGTGGTGGAAAACCTTGTTTATGAATTTTAGGAAGAGTGGAAAATTGCTGTGATAGGAAATAATTGATGGAACCATCAGATTATTCTGATTTTTAGTAATGAAACCTAAATCAACCCCGTCCACTACAAGTTTAGATAAGGGCAATGAAAGAGGAGCAGTAGGGTCAGATACAAGAATCTTATATGTATGTTCATCAGATAAAAGGGCAAGATTGCCCAATTTATACACTTCTTGGTCCAACACCACTACTCCTCTACCCTAGTCCGCTTGACGTATAACTATGTCCTCCATATTTTCCAATTTGATAGGAGCCTTCTTTTCCTCTGAGGATAGATTGCCTAATTCATATTTTTTAGAATTAAACAGTTGAACCAGTGCTTTCTCCACCAACTCGAGATTGTATAGGATAGAAATATCTATTTTTAATATTAAAAGTAGATGAAGAAACATTACTGTCATCAACATTAGTACTTTCTCTTTCTAAAGATTGTAA
>JAODAL010054142.1:0-24817 GCA_025379985.1 Phyllomedusa bahiana | reverse complement strand
CTCTATACTACAGAAAATAGTGCTCAGCAAAAAAACCAGCCCCGCCAAACTGTACACATAGCTCTATACTACAGAGAATATGCTCAGCACAGAAACCTGACACGCCAAACCGGGTACACATAGCTCAAATACTACAGGAATAGTGCTCAGCACAGGAGCTGACACCGCCAACTGTACACATAGCTCTATACTGCAGAGAATAGTGCTCAGCACAGGAGCCGGGACACCCCCAAAACTGTACACATAGCTCTATACTGCAGAGAATAGTGCTCAGCACAGGGCCTGACACCCCCAAAACTGTACAAATAGTCTATACTACAGAGAATAGTGTTCAGCGGTTGGGCTCTTGCTGTGTTCCAGGACAGGGATATTCAATGTCCAGTTCAAGTAAAATGATGGTTCAATCATACTGCCTTCGGGCCCATTTTTTAATTTGTGGTACTGTGGTACAAGACAGGGATAGTGAATGGTCTGTGATTTTTTTTCTGTGGCTTTTATAACCTAAGTGTGTTCCCTAGATGTAGCACGTATTCTTTTGACTGTTGTGGATGTTAATTCCAGCTTCCCCCAGCCCGTTTGGGGGTGTAATAATGAAGGTGTTGTTCCTCTCCCATAGACTTTAATGGTCAGCGGCGATAATCGGTTATCGACTATCGAAAATCGTCTAGATAACTGCCGATATTGACTATCGAAACGATGACGATAGTCAACATAATCGCTCATCACTAATTGTCACTGCTGTCCTCATCCCCGGTCTTGGTATGCAGAGGCTGACCCCTAACACATGACCTCCCATACCACTCTTCAACATCTATACTTTGCCGCTACTGCAAGAAGCGGGGATTTTGGGCCCCAATTTCTTCGTGCCAAGTAACTGTGATGCCCTCCTCAAATTGTTCATCCTCGCTATATAGTGACGCTGACCCCAGACCAACATAGTAGATCTTGGCTGAGGGAACTGGATGGGACAGAGGCGGGTTGAGGAAGGTTGGGGGCCGCTGCCCCGCTCCCTAGTCCATGCCAACTAAGGGTTGTGTCTGACGTTACCACCGACTCTTGGCTGGGGTTGACAGATGTCATCTGGGAGGAAGTGGATGACCTAGTCAACCACTCAAGAACTCTTGGGTTGCTAGTCAGCACACAGCCGCTAGATGACAGTGGCCGTTGTGGCCTCACCGCGTGACCCTGCTGCGACGTCCCTTGTGTGCTGCGACCTGGACATGGAATGTTTGTGCCTCTGCCACTTGAAGGTAAAAGAGCCTGCCACCTCTCTGTCTGAATACTGTTTGTTCTAAAATGTACAGACACTGTTTGTTTGAAAATATCTGTGTATGATAAATACACACCCTGTATTTGACTCCAAATAAAACCCACTAAGAAGCTTGGGTAACCTTTGGATATAAATTGCTCTCCACAAATGGGCGGGAAAAAATTGACTTGTATGTGCCGTTAAAAACTGTGTATTTTACTGGAATTATAAAAGCCAAACAGGCTTAATTAACCTTCGGATATGAGGTATGCTACAGAATTTCTTCTGTGGCGGTGAAAACAAAGTTTTTTTTTATGAGTACAACTGCAAACAACGCTTAAAATTAACCCCTGGATGTAATTTGCTGAAAAAGAATTGAGCATCCAAAAACTACTAGCTTTGTAGTGTGTTACAATGGCGTGTTTTCTATGCTACACACAAGAGTAAACTTGAAATTTAAACCCTTGCTTGTGAATTATGCTACGGGAAAAAATTTATTTTTTGGCGGTGAATAAACGTTTTCTTTTAGTACCACAGCAGAACAAGGCTTAATTAACCCTGGATGTAAATTCGGAAAAGAATTGAGCATCCAAAAACTACTAGCTTTGTAGTGTGTTACAATGGCGTGTTTTTATGCTACAAAACAAGAGTAAAACTTGTATTAACCTTTCGCTTGTGAATTATGCTACAGGAAAAATGTATTTTTTGGCGGTGAAAAAACATTTTCTTTTAGTCACCACAGCAGCAGAACAATGTTTAAATTTAAACCCCCTGGATGTAAATTGCGCAAAAGAATTGAGCAACCAAAAACTACGAGCTTTGTAACACTGGCGTGTTTTCTACGCTACACAACAAAAGGAAAACTTGTAATTAACCTTCACTTGTGAATTATGCTACAGGAAAAAATGTATTTTTTGGAGGTGAATAAACGTTTTCTTTTAGTCACCACAGCGCAGAACAACGCTTAATTAACCCCTGGATGTAATTGCGAAAAAGAATTGAGCAACCAAAAAACTACGAGTTTGTAGTGTGTTACAATGGGTGTTTTCTACGCTACACAAAAAGAGTAAACTTGTAATTAACCTTCGCTTGCGAATTAGGCTACAGAAAAAATTTATTTTTTGGCGGTGAAATAAACGTTTTCTTTTAGTCACCACAGCGCAGAACAACGCTTAATTAACCCGTGGATGAAAATTGCGCAAAATAATTGAGCAGCCAAACATTCAGTGGTATTTGTATTGTAAAAACGCTGTTTCTTTAAATGAATACATCAGGAACTGGCTTAGATCACCCTTGGATATTCAATGTGGTGTGAGCAGATAGCTTTAAAATGTATATGCATCTGCACTGGACCACCTGGACTTCAGATCCAATACCCCACAAAATCAGAAAGAGAAAAATTAAGAGAACAGTCTCGAGACAAGCTGAGACACCCCCCAAAAATCGCTGTATAAAAAGAGTTTCTTAGTATCAGTATCTAAGCAGCCGCGGCAGCACCTTCCCTAATTTTCAGTACATGAGAGCGGTATGAGCTCCAGCGTCGCGCCCAGACTTATATAGTGCGGGGGACGTCACAGAATCCCTCCGGTCTCTGATTGGCTTCATTCTCTGCACATGTCATGCAGGCTATGCCCTTCTTCCTCCCAGAGTGCTTTGCCCCTGTAACGCCTGTGCTCGCAAACCATTTTATCAATCAAAAGCACACTTCGTTCACCCCAAGTACCCAAACTTCGACTTTTGTTCAGAAAACCCAAGGGTTTTTCCCGAAATTCTAAACGAATTCCACTTCGTTAGAATCAATTCGCCCATCTCTAGTCATAAAACATATCAAACACATTTAGTAAATACCCCTTATAAGTTACAACCCTAGTTGCCCACAATGATGCCAGGGAAACTGGATACAGTACACCCAGCATCCCCAGTATTTATTTAAAAAAGGAAATACAGGCCAGCATTCATATCGTGACCTGTGACCCCTGTATTACAGAATGGATTCCAAATCAATGCTGTGAAAAAAAAAAAACACCCTTTTACCTCACAATTATTTACATGTTTTTCTGGCATATCTAGCATGGAAAGCATGATGTGAGCCAGAATTCAGATTGGGCAATGCAATGAAGAGTGTAGCACTTGGGTATTTAAACAACCTGTGAAACGGATTTTACCTCATTCTAAGGCAGTGTTTCACAACTCCCGTCTCAGAACCCACCAACAGGTCATGTTTTTGGATTCCCCCCGCATTGCACAGGTGATTTCATTATTGTCAGTGCATTCTGCACAGGTGATATCATTATTGTCAGTGCATTCTGTGGGAGATCCTGAAAACATGACCTGTTGGTGGAACGTGAGGACTGTAGTTGAGAAACACTGTTCTAAGGGGAAGTTAACATGATGTTATCTTAGATGCGTGTTTAGATATGTTTCGGACCAAAATGGACTCAAATACACATCTAATAATGTGCAGTGCGTTTTTACATTTCTTACAGATCAGACGAATGATCGTCGATGCGCAGGGGCGTTACTAGAAATGGTTGGGCCCCATAGCAAACTTTTCAATGGGGCCTGCCACTCCCATTACTGCCTTCACTCCCTCCACCCTCCCACCCCATCAAAAGAAAGGGGAAAAAAATATGAATCACATGTACTCTTATAAATCTTACCAGCTTTCGTAACATGGTTAGGAATGACACAACATAATGATAAGTACTAGTATTTTGATATTTTGTTTCTTACACTTATGTGGAAAATAACAGCTGAGTTCTGATTGGTTGCTTTGGGCTCTGATTGGTTGCTATGGGCAACAAAGACAGTCTTACTGTTAGACAGTTTTCATAAATGAGGTACTTCATTAGGTTAAACTAATTTTAAAAAGGTACACATAATGAGCCTCAATTCTGAAAACTGTGTAAGTGCAACCAATCAGAGCCCACAGCAACCACTCAGAGCTCATAGCAACCACTCAGAGATAGGTACCTTGTCTCTGGACACTCTGCTCCATCTTGTCACCACCTCTTGCAGTCTCTGAGTCTCAGGAGTCAGGTGAAGAGGTGAATGCAGGCAAATGTACAGAAAACGCCCCCCACCACATCCCCCTTTCCCCTCTGGAGCTCATTAAACAAGGTTATGATACCCACCTGGACTACTCCCCCATATTAACCCCTTCCCCTGGACAGTCTGCAGCACAGTAAGGTTATGTTCACACGGTGCAATTGCGGGGACATATTTCGCCCGCAATTACGCCGTGTGCTCATGAGCGGGGGCGGAGGGGCCGGCTGCCCGTCGGCCCCATAAACATTCATTATTCGCGGCGCGTATTCGCCGTGAATAATTGACATGTCACTTCTCTCTCCGCTCGCCCTACTGAGCGAGCGGGGAGAGGAGACATAATCCATAGTTCTCTATGAGAACTATCGATTACCGTAATGACTGGGACGTATCTCGCCCGTATTTCACGCAGTACGGTGTGAAATACGGGGCAAGATATATCCCAAAATAAGTCACGTGAATATAGCCTAAGAGGTAGAGGCAGCTTGACTGTGATGTATACAAACATGGAAGAGAGAAACATAGACCGCACATCCTTACACTATACGTTTATCTAATGCTTCTCAGAAAAACTATATAAAAAATTAACAGGAGGTTCTTAGTATACTTTTTGCGCAAAACGTATAGGCCCACTTGCCACATCGTGGCGACCTCTATTAAGTGGGTCCCTACGCTAAATGGGGGTAACGCTGCATGGCGGCCACCACCGCCGCAAAAAACCACACAGATGAGGGGCACTGCCCAGTGGCCCAACAGCACCACTGCTGCCAAACCGAGCCCCCCGGCTCTGGACCGCACCACCCCACCAGCACAGTATCACAGCAGCAATGGCCGCCACACAGCACCACCACCACAAAAGGAAAGGTAGACACTGCTCACTTTTCCAGGGCTCCCTGCATACAGACTGCAAGAAACAGGGCAACAACCCTTAGACAGACTACTGCTATTTAAAAACACCTGGGCCAAATGGGAAGGAGTGCTGATCCATGTGTGCAAAGAAAAGAACCTATGTATACAAACATGGAAGAGAGAAACAGACCGCACATCCTTACACTTCATCTGTGTGGTTTTTGCTGCGGTGGTGGCCGCCATGCAGCGTTACCCCCAGTTAGCGTAGGGACCCACTTAATAGAGGTCGCCGCGACGTGGCAAGTGGGCCTATACGTTTTGCGCACAAAGTATACTAAGAACCTCCTGTTCGTTTTTTATATAGTTTTGCTGAGAAGCATTAGATAAACGTATAGTGTAAGGATGTGCGGTCTATGTTTCTCTCTTCCATGTTTGACTGTGATGTGACTGTTTCTGCTGCCTGGAAATGTTTTCTCCCCCTCCCTCCTCTTCTGTCCCGACTTCTGAGCACATCTGACCTTTTTTTTATTTGCAGGCTGCTGAGTGTCTTCTTATTCTTCCCCCTCCCTTTCTTTCAGTCCACACTCCTCCAGTGAATGTCTGTACCGGACAGGGGAGGAAGGGGACAGGGACGGGGCCAAAGGGGGGAGGGGCTGTTTGGCTTGGTGAGCAGAAGACTGTCAGTGAGACAATGCCTATTACCTGCCGTCATGCTGATGCCAAGGACTCCCACGCCTGATCTCTCTGGAAAGTTTATTCATTGCTACAAAGCCCAAGTCTAGGGAGCCCAGCCCTGGCCCCCTACTGTCCCGGGCCATGTGGCAGCTGCTTTGTCTGCTACCCCGGTAGTTCTGCCCCTGCCGATGTGTTTTTACACTGTCTGATGCGTCTTTCGGATCCGTTCAAAGAATTGTCATGTCAATTCTTGATCCGAAAGAAGCCTAAGGCACCCTATTTAAAACTATAGGGTGTGATCCTGCTGCAGCCAAAACGCATCTAAATACGCAGCACACTTTGGATATGATTTACACAGCATTTTGAATACTTATTCGGATCTAAAACGTATCCAAAAATACCATGTGAAAATATCCTAACACTCTTTCAGGATTTATTAACATAAGATGTCAATGTCGATGACAGAGTACGGAGCACTCAGGAAGATTTTTGGTCTTTTTGGCTCGCAAATAAATTGGAATAAAAATATAATAAAAAAAGTTGCATGTTTCCCAAAATGGTAGAAATAAGTATTTTACTTCAGCTCACAAAATATAGCCTTTATTCAGGTCTGCAGATGGAAAAAAAAATCTCATAAAATCTGTAAAGCAATTTTTTTTAAAAAATTAAAAAGTAGTAAAACATGACAAAAATGCCAAACATTTGGTATTGCTGGAATTGTACAGACCTGCAGAGAAAAGATAACAGGTCATTCTTAAAACACAGGGAACTCTAACAACAATCACCTCCAATCCCCATTTAAAGAAAATAAAAATGAGCACATTTGCATTTTCTTTTTACATTCTGGCTCACAAATATTTTTTTTTAATATTTCCAGTGATTTATGTAGTAAACATAAGGGCGCTTTCACACACAGCATTTTTTTGGTGCATTTTTTATGTTTTTTTGTGTAGAAATGTAAGGCATTAACTGATGTGAGTTTCTACAAAAAAAAAGCACATAAAGTGTCATGGAGATGGAAAAATAAAAATGTACGTGGTCTTGGAAGACTGGAAGGAAAAGCCATTGCAACGGAAACAAAAATCCCTGTGATTGAAAAGAGGGATACTGCTGCAATAATTTTTGGTAACATTTTTAAATATGTTTCTTACCTACTTCAAAGAGCCAAAACTGTGTAGTTTTTCCATTGACATTGCTAGACCAGGGCACACTTTTTTGCAGGACTTGGTTCATTTTTTTGTAGTTTCCAGCTACATTTTAGGACATTCATTGTGGGGTAGAATAGGAAAACAAATGCATTTGCACCATTGTTTTTTGGGTTTTGTTTTTATGGCGTTTAACATGTGGTATAACGGACATGTAATCGTTATTATGCAGGTCAGTAGGATTCCAGCTTTACCAAAAACATGTGGTTTTTATTGTGTTTCATTAATTAAAAAAAAAAACTTTAAAAAAATTGCTTTGCATCGCCATTTTATATAACCAATTACCTTTTATAATTTTTCTGGAGAGGGGGACCTAAGTGTAGTCTGCATTGGTACCATTGTTTTTTTTTCCAGAATTTCCAATATGAAGAAATAAGGGTCTATTTTACTTTACTGAACCTTTACATGTGCAGCTATGTAAATTATATATAATTTTTTTATATGTTTATATATAGTTTTTATATATATATATATATATATATATATATATATAATAAAAAAAAATATAGGCAATTTTTTAATATTTGTAAGATAAAACTAAGGTTTGGTCAGGAACAACGACTAAAATCAGCAGGTGTAAGCGTATGTTCACCCAGCGTATTTTCGAACGTATTTTAACTTGTATTTTGTGCTGAAATACATGCCAAAAAACACTTTAAAACCATGATCAAGTACAGCCCTCATTGAGTGCAGTATAAAATCATCAAACAATTATTGTATGTGCGCTTGGGGCCCCCTCTTCATGCAGCAGCTCTTTTTGACCACTATTTTTTAATATTTTCCCTACTTGGTAAGACCTGTGGTGTAGCATGCCGTGAAAAATTATCAAGCATACCAAATAAATTAAAGGAATTACATACCTATTTTATATGATACAGCTCATATTAATCATAGCTACCACTTAAAAACATTTTTTTTAAAATAATGTTTTTATGTTACAGGATTTTAAAAGCCATAGCTTATTTTTCTGCTAATGGAGTTGTGTGTTTATATTTTGCAGGATGAATTGACATTTTACTGGTTCCATATTGGGGTAGAAAAAAAAGTTTTTGATATTTTTCTATTTAATTTTTTTTGTGACGCTGCCATTTTTTTCCCGCTGTTCACCATATGGATTAAATAACATGGTAACTTTATCTCCTTAACGACTGCCCACCGACTATTGGCGTCGGCTTGTACGGGTCGTTCGTCTGCAGCGACGTCTTTTGGAGTCTCTGCAGACATCGGAGTTTGCGGCGCTGGGACCGGGGCTGTACTACATAGCCCCGATCACAGAGAATCTCCTGCAGGCACCGGGGAGTGGAGGAAACCTCCGCAACCCGGTGCTTTAACCCTTTGATTGCGGTGGTGCGTTACCGCAGCGCAGTCAAAGGGTTCCCCTGCTCTGTCGGGTGATCAGAATGCCCGGTGACCCAACAGAGCCTGGGAAACGTCTGCACAGTCAGCCCTGGGGACCTAGAGTAGCCCCAGAGCTGTCTTTGTATGAAGCCAGTGACTCCGAGGGGCAACAGAGATGTAGGATGGAGAGGAGCCGTTCCATGTCCTAACCTTCCCCTTCTCTTCACCTGTCTTATTGGTGAGCAGTGGGTCGATTGCCAGGCTTGTTTAATGCTACAAGCAAACCCTGCTCCCTCTTTGCTCTCTCTCCCACCTCTGCTCTGCTTTCACTCCAGACTGCTTCTAAAGCGGAGTGTGAGTCACTGAGCCTCTATGCACCAGCATCTTCATGGAGAGGAGGAGCAGGCACAGGCTTCTTCTTCTGCTGAATTCTCACCTCCACCCCTCCTCTCCATAGATAAACTGTTATATAGCAATTACAAGGCTGTAGGCAGTCACTCCACTTCGCATCGCTGAAGTCTTAACGCTTCAGAAAGACCCAGCGATACAGGTACAGACTGAAAGTATGTGGCGAGGTGGGGGGGGGGAGGGGTGTCTATGGGCCCTCCTAGCTCAGGGACTCAGTCACAAGTGCGACCGCTGCAACCCCTGTTGCTCCACCACTGCGAACACTTGATGTTAAGGTTTATTATGTGCCTGTAAGGTCATATGTGGCGGGCTTACTCAGTAAATCCGCTATATAAGAAGCTAGTGTCAGCTGCCAATTGCAGCTGACAACCTCCACTAACAGCAGGAAATGAAGCCGGCTCTGATCCCTGCTGTGTAACTGTTCCTTACTCTGTTCGGCCCTCACTTGGTAGATCAGGTGCCAATTCCATAACAGTGCAGCTAAAAGCTAGTGAATCACATGTTTATCCTATTGCTCCTTCCCAACGTGTACTGAATTGCCATATTTGTACACCTTTGTTTATACAATGCAGAAGGGTTTATAGATGATCACGCCTCCTAGTGCTCAAGTAACCTAGAGCCACTAAGTGCAAAAGTGACAAATACAAAATAAAAACATAACATAACATAAAAGAAAACAAAATAAATTAAAAAGTTCAAATCAACCCCTTTTTGCCGTCTTACAAATAAAAAAATTACACATAATTGACATTGCAGTGTCAGTAAAAGTCCGCTCAATTAAAACTGAACATGGTAAAAGAAAAAAAAATTGAAACGCCAAAATTGCCTTTTTTGGTCACTTCACGTCCCTTAAAAATTGGAATAAAAAGTGATAAAAAAGTGCATTTTTCCCATAGTAGTACCAATAAAAACTACACTTCAGCATGCGCAATAAGCACTACCTCTCAGGTCCACAGGTGGAAGTACAAAAAAGTTATTGGATACAAAAAATAGTACTATTTAAGGAATGATGTATTTTTTTTTTATTAATATATAATGAAAACCCTACATAATTGGTATTTCCAGACCCATATGAACTTGCAGAATACAGATAACACATCATTGATACCAAAGAGTGAACACCATAGAAACAAAACCCCTGCAAGTATGGCTCACGTACTTTTTTTCACGTTTCTATGGTACAATCAATAGTAACATTAAAACTACATCTTGTCCTATAAAAAACCTCATATGTCTATATAGAGGGAAAAATTATAGCTCTTGTAAGGCAGAGAGAGAAATAAGGAAGAACCATATTATTGTGACCAGGAAGGGGTTAATTTGGTAGTAGTTTTATATACCTTTTTGATTTATACGTCAGTGGTAGTTATACAATAGGAGATGTGGATGGTATGAAGATGAATGCGTACAAAGAGAACCAATCCCTTGCTTCACAAGGATTTGCCTTACTTCAAGTCCTTTGTACTTGATTTCATGGCGATAGTTAAAGTGCAGTAGTTAAAGAGTAAACATGCATATAAAGGTCATCATTAGTCGTCTATAAATGGTTAATGGACAAGTAATGACTGCTTAATGTCAGAACAGTGAAATATTCCTTTAAATAGGGTTGAGAGACCTTGCTTGAGGGATCTGAAGTTAATGTTAATCTTTCATTGTAACGTGAAGGGAGCATCCCCACCTCTCCCTATAGTCCCTGGACTGTGACAGCACTAAAATGATTCAGTTAAGACGTCTTTGCCAGCGAGATTATTTACTGCTCATTTGGCCTCTGGGTTTCTCCTTGGATCTGTCCTCAGTTGCCATTCTCTCTTTCCTGCCTCTCTGACATTTTCTCCTTCATGGTTCCAAGCTATTCCCGAACCGCAGAGGTAGTTTAAATTCTGTCTAAAATACCAGCTCCCTCAGGCAAACAATCTGTGCCCGGACTGTTAAATGGGCCCCAACGTCCTGGATCGCTGTCATTAATACAGCCATAAAAGTCCATTCCAATAGGTCACAGGAATAGATTTTAATGTTGTAAAGTTACGATGAACTCATTTCTATGTTTTACTTGTGCAGAGAGACAACCACTGACAGATCAGCCACATTCATATATACTAAGTATTGTACTTTGTGAAATCCAACACTTTGTTTAACGCCACTTCCTTTAAATAAAGGTGGCTGAAGATAACATAGAGTGACGTGCCTAAAAAATATACAATGTTTTGTCTGCACACCCAAAAAGTTTTTGTTTATTTTATTAAATGACCAAAGGGGCTCACAGGTGTGGCAGTAAAATACAAAGACAATTCAATATCAGCAGCACTCTACTAGCACTAAAAACAGGCAAAAGGAACATAGGAATTATTGGAAAAGCATTTCTGCTACTTTAGATACATGAAAATTTGAGGTTCTTACTGTACATTTTTGATCAAAACTGTAATAAGCCCACCTGCCATCGACCAGGCGACCTCAATACAGATGGAAACCTACTCTATATGTTACCTCTTTTAATGCCTGTTCAAACCTCCACATTTCAGGGAGAGTAGATTCAAGCTACAAGTTATTCTGTGTTGATTTAAAAACCTGTGCAGATGGGCGGAGTACAAAAACCAAAGTGTGGGGAGCCACTCCCCCATACAAACAGTCTAAAAAAGCCATTTTGTTTTTTTAGTGCTAGTAGAGTGCTGCTGATATTGGATAGAGTACAGTGCAACCTGGTGTATTTTATGGAAGAGATTGAGTGGATAACATGCAGTCATTAATTTTATGAGTGCACAGCAGGTTTAGTAGTTGTACAGGTGATATACTCTATAGTAGCGGTCCCCAACCCTTTTTCTATCAGGGACCGGGTTGATGCATGACTATTTTTCCCCGGCCCTGTGGGGGCGTGGGGGGTTATTGGGGGCGACGTTATTAGGGGCGGGGTTATGGAGGGGGTTGGATGTTTAGAATCACACACAAAAAAAAAACCCCAATAAAGTGTATACTGTGTCATTTAGGGTTATAGTATGGGTTAACCAGTATTTTATAACTGGAGACTGATTGTCAGCTCTGGGATCACTATTTTATTAATAATGGGTGACCCACAGATAATCAGTCTAGTGATATTGGTCGCTCTGTGGGTCAGCCCTTATACATGTATATAATATACAAAATGTAATCCCGCTCTGTCCTTATAGAGATATATGCCCCCTGTAATAAATAAATATAGCCCCCCAGTAGTGATACATAACTGCCCCCAGTAGTAATACATAGCTGCCCCAGTAGTGATACATAGCTACCCCAGTAGTGATACATAGCTACCCCTAGTAGTGATACATAGCTACCCCCAGTAGTGATACATAGCTACCCCCAGTAGTGATACATAGCTACCCCCAGTAGTGATACATAGCTAGCTGCCCCAGTAGTGATAGTGATACATAGCTACCCCCAGTAGTGATACATAGCTGGCCCCAATTGTGATAGTGATACATAGCTGCCCCCAGTAGTGATAGTGATACATAGCTGCCCCCATTTGTGATACATAGATGACCCCATTTGTGATACATAGCTGCCCCCAGTAGTGATATATAGCTGCCCCCAGTAGTGATATATAGCTGCCCCCAGTAGTGATACATAGCTTCCCCCAGTAGTAATATATAGCTGCCCCCATATTTAAATTAAAACCGCCCCCGGGAAACTTAAATATATAGCTTCCCCCAGTACATTATTATATATACTGCCCTCATACAGTAGTTTATATAAAGCTGCCCCCAGTACTTATACATAGCTGCCCCCAGTATTTATATATAGCTCCCCCCAGTAGTTATATATAGCTGCCCCCCGTATTTTAAAATAAAAAGGTGCCCTAGCAGGCATTCAGGACAATTAAAAAAAAAAAAAAAAAAAAAAAAGAAAAAAAAAATCATTTCCCTCTCCTAGATCCCGGCCCGAGCTCCTCCCCCCCAGCAGCCGACAGAAGGGGGAAGGGGCGCGGGGGGTGTGACGTCACGGCCACACCCCCTGCCCCTTTCTCTTTCCGTTGTAGATGGGGAGCTCAGGGGAGCGCCGCATCTAAAATTTGAAAGGGAAAGCAGGGGGGTAATGAAACCGCCCCCTGTTTTTTCTTTTGTAATGCAGCCCCCGATGTGCGCAGTTTCTAGAGTCACCGGCGGCCCGGCTTCAAGTGAAGCCAGCGCCGCGGACCGGGGGGGGAAATTTCGCTAAGGCCCGGTGCCGGCCCTCGGACCGGCGGTTGGGGCCCCCCTGCTCTAAAGGCCCAATTTTTTGAGCTTCATTAATTAAGGCAATTTTTATAAAAAAGGGTTTTTAAACAAAATTGGGCCAAGGTTTTAAATTTAAACAAAAAATTTTCAAAATTTTTACAGATGACATCTAATGCAAAACTTTTTTTTTCATTTTAGGGAAATTTTTGGGGCGCTCACATGAACAATGCAGAAACTCTACTACAATGAATAACTAGCCTGATTTAAATTTAGCCAGTCTGCGGGTTAAAAAGAGGCCCTTTTATTAAGGTTCAAAAAACCCCCCCCTTAAATAGGGGTGACCTCTTTGTGTAAATTACCTGTTGTCAAGTATGTAAATTGAAAGCCTTCTTTCAGGGGTTACTATGTTAAACAGTGTACGGCCTTAAACAACAGTCATTTCAGAATTGGGGAAGGAGTTAAAAGCTTTATTTACCCTATGGGGATGGGAAAGGGGGGTTTCCTCCAGCCCCAGCTAAATTTGAGAGGGGGGCGGATTAGGTGGCTCTTCATCACCTGAGCCGGTACTAGCAAAGTTCAATTATCATTATTTCCACATCTAGTCCATAAAGAGGAGAAACGTCAGGAAACAAATTTCATATTACAGTAATTTTAAATGGACTTGGAACATTTTGTGTTTAACCCTTTACAAAGACCCCAACCGGGGGGGGGTTTCGAAGGTGAAAGGAATTGTATCTCCATCATCTGAATGAAGCAATATAATCTATATTGGATCATCGTGCTGTTTAGAAAAAGTCGGGCCTTTTTCATCGTAAAAATTTTTTTGGTCTCATTTTTAATGGCACCTATAACAAAAGGGGGGCACCCCCCCAAAAACAACAAAAGGGACCAGGGGGCCGGCTTTTGCTATGGTGTGCCTTGCAGGACCACTGCCATTACCATCCTATCAACAGGTGCACCCCCTCTTCACTAAAAGGACCCAAAGGGCGGTATGTTAGGAAAAGGAAAAGCCATTTTAAACAGTACAATCAACAACAAACCCCCAAATTCTCTCCCCTGCGCCCCCCTGGGTCGCGAAATTTCCAACAGTTTTCTGGTTACAAAACTTTAAAAACATATACAGTTAGTTTCCACATAAAAATTTCCCCCAAATATTCTTTATTTTGCTCACTACAAAACAATGTGCTATGTGCTACTCAGTATATGAAGCTTTGAACAAGCCAGGATGCCCTCTCATCAAGGAAAAGGAGTTAGGTGTTTGGATAGCCTTTTGCACTTTTGGAACATCCCCCTGAAACCCTTCTCCCATCCCAAATTCCCATCAGGATGGTGGTTTAAGTATTGAGCAGAGCAACTTCATATTACAAACCTATGGAGCCTAAACTATTTGAGCGATATCCCCCCTGAATTTTAAAGAAAAAATGGTGTTCGTGACGTACCCTCAAAAGAGAATTATTCAGAAGATGGCACGGAACCTGGAAACAACGGGATTATTGTTCCCCTTTTTTGTGGAAAAAGGGGCCCAAAAAAAAAATATTTTGGGACACAAAAAGATGGTTTTGGAACAAACCCGGAGTTTTCACCTAAAGGGAAAATTCTAAAAATGCCTAACACAGGAGACCGGGAGAGCTTATACCACATGTATGAGTTGCAAAAAGGGCTTAATTGCTGCATATTGTGTCATCACCATCCAGGAGCTCAAAGTTAGTGATATGGAGAAGAGTCCAAAACGGTAGATGGTTTCAGGCGTTTAAGAAGGACAACATCCAACCTGAAATTGCTGCTATACCCCTGATATGCAGCCGATGTTAAGGAACATGGAGCGCCGCATTGGAATTCATCTGTCAGAAAATGGAAATCTCTTCCAGCATCACAAATAATACAATCGATTACACAATCGTCCAAGTATATAGCTTTTTTTGTGGGGGCATTCAGATTGCTTCATCCTGGAGTTGCAGCAGAATACATAGGGCCTCTCTTGAATCAATCTCCCTGTTAGAGATGGGCGAATTTCTCAAAAATTCGATTCGGTGACTTCGCAGAATTTTCCGACAAAATTAGTTTCGGTCCGAATTACTTTGGGACGAATCGCGTTAAAAAACAGCTATTTCCAGGGCTCACAGAGCCTGCAGGGTGCTGTAGAACGTTGGGGCCATGCTTAAATATGCAGAGGGAGTTTGTTTGGTCTTCATACGATGTTTTGTTTTAGTATGACACGTTACATGCTGCCGCCGCTCTTAGAAATCACTTCACTATAAAATTCCCTGGGCACTAAGGGGGCAAAACTGACGAAAAACTGAAGCAGGAATGTTGGGCCTGATAAAGTCATGGCAGCGAAAAGCTGGAAAAAAACAAGCTGAGGCTAGGTGGCAACATTAGTGACAGAGTGTGGAGGTGAGGGGGGGACCACAGCGCTAGGTCAGAGAGTGGGCCATGAACGTGTGGGGGGGACGGCAGCAGCAGCATGGGGGTCAGACAGGGACATGACATTCGGAGGGGGCAAAAACTGGAGTAGGGCCACAGAGTGGCACAATGGGCACAGTGGGAGGTCCCGGCAGTAGCATCAATGAGGTCAGACAGTGGCACAATGACATTCTGGAGGTGGCAAAAACTGGAGTAGGCCAAAGAGTGGCACAATGACACAGTGTGGAGGTCCCGGTGGCAGCAGCATGAGGTCAGACAATGGCACAATGACATTCTGGAGGTGGCAAAAACTGGAGCAGGCTACAGAGTGGCACAATGACAGAGAGTGGAGGTGACAGGGGCAGGAGCAACAGCATGAGGTCAGAGAGTGGCACAATGACATAGTGTGGATGTCACGGCAACAGCAACATGAGGTCATAAAGTGGCACAATGAGTATGGAGGTGGGTGGCAATACCAGTCTCTGGTACACCCGAGATGCCTTACAAGGTATAGCTGAACAATTAAGCGCCACCTCCATCATGACTCTCCAGAATCATTGAGGGTTATGAGATTGTAAACAATCCATTGATGCCTCTGCCGGGGACTACTCTGAGGTGGCACCTGGCGGACGTGGTCAACTCTCATCCTTACCATCAAAGGCTCTGGGAGGAGGCCGGCGGTTGCTTGGTTACGCCCCTTGGAGCAAGCCTGACAGTGGTTCAGTGGGTTCAACACCCTGTTCACCCTGCTGTCTAAGGAGAGTGACCTTTACCCATTCTTGTTCAGTTTAGGGAAGAACATCACCATTCCCGCCCTAGGGGGGAGCGTTAGAACAGATTTTGATATTTTTAGGGGGGACTGTCAAGTTGGTAATTTAAAGGAAAAAACATCAAAAGTCTGTTTCATCATTATATTCTTATTAAGCTCATCAGATAGTTTGTTAAACTGCTTTTACTGCTATACATCCTTATCGAACTATCAGATATCTCTCACACAGCTTTCCTTGAGACAGATGCATTGCCTGTTAGAAGCAAGAAAGTCAAGGCCCTCCTCCCCCCCCAGATAATACAGAGGAGAGCTTCGGAATGTATCATATCAGCTAATGCTTCATACGTACATGCAAATTATAACTTGTCTCTTAGCGACCACCAATTAACCAATCATGTGGTGATAGAATAGTCATGTGATTAAAAAGTTCTATTGGAATGTAATTTACTGTGATTAAACTTCAGATTACATGTCCGAAACGGAAGGTGTCGGTCGTGTTTCTCCAGCTCTGGTTGTCGGCAACAATAATAATAATAATATAATATATATATATATACATATATATTTTTACAATATATTTCAAACCTTTTTTCATTTTTTCTTCTTACCCCTAGGGTAACTGACCACTAGCTGTTCCCTTGGCTCATACACTACACTGCAGTACTAATATATCGCAACATAGTGTACTATTACAGCCTATTACACCCTTTACCATGTAACCAGTTCTCATGCTAACTGGTTGGCACCCAACAATTGCATCATGAAGCGGATGATCAGTTGATGGAAGAGCACAAACCCACACTGTCCAAAAGCTTAGTTACTGCAGTTGGGCTGAATGTGTATCGAAGTGATTAAAAGCCCCAGTTTGGAGTGGTCTCTAATCCTGACTACTGTAATGACCAGCAGGCACCCACCATGTAGGGAGTAAGATAACCCAGCCCATCATTGTGACGTACATGTATCTCACATCTTGGGACCGGCTTAAAAGACTTTTCCATGGTTAGAAAGTTGGTCTTAAAAAAAAAATAAACCACTGTTGTCTATGAGCTATGTCTGTTATTGCAAGTTACCCAATCTACTTGATGGACGATGAACTGCAATACTAAGAACACTACATGGACAAAAATGGTGCGGTTTCTGAAATTTTGGACAGCTCCTTTAACCACTTGCTGCCACAGCCAATGTTGGCCTGACTGACAGCAATTTTTTGCTGTTTTTTTTTTCATCGCCACTTTCCAAGATCCATAATACGTCAAAATGGCCTCAGATTACAATGTTTTCAGCACTAAGTGATCTGTCCTGGGTAATAATAACTTGAAGAACACTTAACATACAATATCACAGTCTAAATCTACAGCATATAGAATTTCATGAAGGATCCAGTCAATCAGCATTGGCATTTCACTTGTAAAACAGATGTATTAGTGCAATGCATACTTGTACTATACAGCCAAATACCACATATCTTGTACCACCATTTAACCCCTTAACGGTCTCAACACTTATAGCTTGGAGGCGTTAAGGAGGCATGGAGCGGACCCACGTGCTGAGCCCGCTTCATACCTGTTCCTGGGGGTGCCATAGCTGTTACTTACAGATGACAACTGCTGTTAGTCATTTGACAATTTAGACTGTGTGGTAAAAGCAATCACAATATCTAAGTTATTAGTCTTTTGCGGCACCCGATCAACCCTTTTTTTCGGTCACAATATATCCCCAAATATTTGAAATAAATCGTGTTCAAAATGTCTCAAGCATCCTAAAATGGTGCTCATAAAAATGACACTTCAGCCCGCAAAAAACAAGCCCTCACATACGTCCATATGCACACAAAAAATTGTAAAATATAATTACTTTTTTAAAATTAACTAGTAAAACATAATGAAAATGACATAAATTGGTTATCACCGGAATCATACCAATGCAATGAATAAAGTTAATGTCATTAATACATGGTGTACTTTGTTTTCTGTATTTCTAATATATAGGGCGACATGTATGAATTCGAATGCATACTTTTTTTTTACTTGGCGCCGACACCAGAGTTCTAAATAGATATAGAAGAGTGTAGAATACGACAGATTTTTGGCGCATTACAGAGAGCTTAATGTGCCAAACTTTGTATGGGCAAGAGTAAGCTCAAAATTTGGGGCACTAAAGGTCCTTTTAAAAAAGGTTTTTTTTTTTTTTTTAAAAAAAAATTTTTTTTTTTTTCCCCCAAATTCCTTTTAAAAAAAAAAATTTTTTACAATTTTTGGGATTTTGTTTTCTTTTTTTAAAAAAAAAAATTTGGTTTTTTAATTTAAATTTTTTTTTTTAAAAAAAGGGGGAAAAAATAAAGGGGGTTTCCAAAAATTTTGGGATTAAAAAAAATTTTGTTTTTTAAAAAAAAATTTTTTTTCCCCAAAAAAAAAAAATTTTTTAAAAATTTTTTTTTTTTTCCCCCCTTTTTTTTGGGGGGCCCCGGGGAAAAAAATTTTTTTAAAAAAAACCCGGGGGGCCCTTTTTTTTTTTTGGGTTGGAAAGGGTTTCCCTTTTAAAAATTAAAATTTTTTTGGGCCCCTTTTTTTTTTGGGGAAATTTCCCAAATTTTTTTAAACCCAGGGTTTTTTTCCCCCCCCTTTTTTTTTTTTTTTTTTTTAAAAAAAACCCAATTTTTTAAAATTTTTTTTTTTTAAAAAAAAAAAAAAATTTTTTTTTTTTAAAAAACCAAAAAAAAAAATTTTTTAAAAAGGGGAAAAACCAATTTAAAAAAAAATTAAAATTTTTAAAAAAGGGGGGTTTGGGGTTTTTTAAAAAGGGGGGGGGGGGGAAAAAAAAAAAATTTTTTTTTTTGGGAAAAGGTTTAAAAAAGGGGGAAAAAAAAAGGGGTTTTTTTTTGGGCCAATGGGGGGGGGAAAAAAAAGGGGGGTTTTTTTTTTTTTAAAAATTTTTTTTTAATTTTTATTTATTTTTTTAATTTTTTTTTTTTTTTTTTAAAAAAAAATTTTTTTTAAAATTTTTCCCCCCGGGTTTCCTTTTTGGGGGGAAATTGTTTTTGGGGTTTTTGGGTTTTTTTTTCCTTAATGGGGGTTTAAAAAAACCCCCCTTTTTTTTTTGGGGTTTTTTTTTTAAAAATTTTTCCCAAAATTCCCTTTTGGGGTTTTTTCCCCCTTTTTTTTGGGATTTTTGGGGGAAAAAAAAAATTTTTTTTTAATTTTTTTTAAAAAAAAAAAAAAAAAAAAAAATTTTTTTTTTTCCCCAAAAAAATTTTTTAAAATAAAAATTTTTTGGTTGGGGGGGTTTTTTTGGGGGGGGAAAATTAAAATTAAGGAAAAGGGATTTCCCAAAAAAAGGGGGGAAAAAATTTTTTTTTTTTGGGGAAAAAAAAAGGCCCAAAAAATTTTTTTTAAAAAAATTTTTTTTTTTAAATTTTTTAAACTTATTTTTTTTTTTTTTAATTTTTTTTTTTGGGGAATTTTTTTTTTTTTTCCTTTCAAAAAATTTTTGTTGGGGGTTTTTTTTAAATTTTTTTTTTAAAAAAAAAATTTTAATTTTTTTGGGGAAAAAAAAAAAAATTTTTAAAAAAATTTTTTTTTGGGGAAATTTTTTTTAAAAAAAAAATTTTGGGGGGCCCCCAAAAAAGGGGGAAAATTTTTCCAAAAAAAAGGGGGTTTTTTCCAAGGGGAAAAAAAAAATTTTTTTTGGGGAAAACCCAAAAAAAAAATTTTTTTTCCCCTTTTTTTTTGGGGGGTTTTTTTTAGGGAAGGGTTTAATTTCCAAAAAAAATTTTTTTTCCCAAAAAGGGGGAAAAATTTTAAAAAAAAAAGGGGGGGGAAAGGGGGGCCCGGGGGGGGGGGAAAAAAAGGGGGGGGTTTTTTTGGGGGGGATTTTTTTGGGGGTGATGAGGGGGGGGGGGGGGGGGGGAAAAAGGGGGGGAGGGGGGGGGGGGGGGTTTTTTTTGGGGGGGGGGGTTGGGGGAAGGGGGGGGAAAAAAGGGGGGGTTTGGGGGGGGTTTGGGGGGGAAAACTTTTGGGGGGGGGTTTTTTTGGGGGGGGGGGGGGCGCGGGGGGGGGGGGGCCCCCGGGGGGGGGGGGGGGTTGGGGGGGGGGGTTTTGGGAGAGGGGGGTTTGGGGGGGGGCAAAAAGGGGGGGGGGGGGGGGGAACCCCCCGGGGGGGGCCGGGGGGGGGGAAAGGGGGGGTTTTCCCAAAAAAGGGGAAAAGGGGGGGGGGGGGGGGAAAAATTTTTTTTTTTTTTTTTTTAAAAAAAAAAAAAAGGGGGGGCCCCCCCAAAAATTTTGGAATTAACCCCCTTTTTTTTGTTTTTCCCAAAAAAAAAACCAAAAAAAAAAATTTTCCCCGGGGGGAAAAAGGCTTTTAAAAAATACCCCCAATTAAAATTTAAAAAAAAAGGGGCCCCCCGGTTTTTTTTAAATTTCCCTTTAAAACCCCCCTGGCAAAAAATGGGGGTTCATTCTGCAGTGGAAAGGGTTTAAAAAAGGGGGGGTTTTTTTTTTTTTTCATGCCGCCTTGAACATATTTTTTTGACGTTGAAGGGATTTTTTTAAAAATTTTTTTTTTTGGGGAAAATTTTTAAAAAAAAAACCCTTTTTTTAAAATTTTTTTTTTTTTCCCCTGGGGCTCCAGTTTCCGGGCAATGTACCAGGGTCTTATTGAGTCACTCCCAGTTTATTTTAAACCCGGGTTTTTTTGTGGACCAGTTTGGGTTACTCAACTGTTTATGTATTTGCTTGGAAACCTTTCCCGGGGCTCCTCCCGCCCCTAAAATTTTAAACCCAACCAAATTCAAAAGGGGGGCCCTTTTTTTGGGTTTTTAACAGCAGGAGTTTTTGATAAAGAAATTTTTGAAGCAACCCACCCAGGCTCAATAAAGGGCCCCGTGTATAACATTTGATTTTTTTTTACTAAAAATTAACTACAAAATGTTGGGGGCCCCGGGACGTATATGTTTTCCCTCAATGATTTTTACTGTGTTTTCCACTAGGGCTTTTTTTATAAACACAAGCTTCATTACATTCTGTGCATGCCATAGCATAACTTACCTATAAAATTATTTCTCACAAGACTGACAGACTGTCAGACAGATAATGCCGAACAAAATATTTATGATCTGTTTATAAATAAATTGTATTTTTTTCCTGTAAATAGTTCACAGTGCATATCTTTAAATTCTGTGGGTTTTTTAAAAAATTACGTTAGAGATGGGCGAATTTCCGAATTGGTTCTTTCCCTTTTCGCCGAATTTCCCGACAAAAAAAATTTCGTTTCGAATTACTTTTGGGCAAAATACTTTTAAAAAACAGATTTCCAGACTGCACAGACCTGCAGGGTGCTGTAGAATGTTGTCCCTGTTAAATATGCAGAGGGGTTTGGGTTTTGGTTTTCATCAATTTTGTGTTTTAGTATGACACGCAGATGACTGCCGCCGCTCTTAGAATGCTTCACTATAAAAAACCCCGGGGACTTAAGAGGGCAAAAATGAACCAAAAAAAATGAAGGGGGAATTCCTGAATAAAGTCATGGCAGGGAAATGGGAAAAAAACAAGCTGAGGGCTCAGGTTAACCTCTTTAAAGATGTGGGGTGCGGTGGGAGCCACGCAGCATGGGTCAGCAGTGGCACAATGACATTTTGGGGGTGGCAAAAACAGGAGTAGGCCCAGAGTGGCATAAAAGACACAGTGTGTAGGTTACGGCAGCAGCACAGCGCACATGAGGTCCAGTGGGACAATGACACAGGGGTTTGGTCCCCGGCAGCAGCCCCAGCAGCACATGAGGGCGACATGGCACAATGACACGTTGTAGGTCACGGGAGCGCCCCAGCAGCGATGAGGGCAGACATGGCAAATGAAATTTGGAGGGGGCAAAAAAAGGATAGGCCAAAGTGGCACAATGCACAAGTGTAGGTCACGGCAGCAGCCACACCGCGCATGAGGTCAGACAGTGGCACAATGACAAAGTGTGTAGGTCACGTCAGCAGCCACAGCAGCAGCATGAGGTCAGACAGTGGCACAATGACAGAGTGTGTAGGTCATGGCAGCAGCCACAGCAGCAGCATGAGGTCAGACAGTGGCACAATGACACAGTGTGTAGGTCACGGCAGCAACCACAGCAGCATGAGGTCAGACAGTGGCACAATGACAGAGTGTGTAGGTCACGGCAGCAGCAGCATGAGGTCAGACAGTGGCACAATGACATTCTGGAGGTGGCAAAAACAGGAGTAGGTCACAGAGTGGCACAATGACAGAGAGTGGAGGCGACGGCGGTAGCAGCATGAGATCAGACAGTGGCACAATGACATTCTGGAGGTGGCAAAAACTGTAGGCCAACAGGTGGAAACAATGACAGAGAGTGGAGGTGACGGCGGCAGGAGCAACGCTGAGGTCAGAGAGTGGCACAATGACACAGTGTGGAGGTCACGGCAGTAGCAGCATGAGGTCAGCCCAGTGGACAATGACACAGTGTGGATGTCATGGCACCAGCAACAACAGCAGCAGAGGTCAGACAGTGGCACAATGACAGAGTGTGGAGGTGGGTGGAAATTTACCAGTCCCTGGTAAAGATGGTTGGTGGCAAAAGGGAGAAACTGTCACAAATGTGTGGCATCAGGCGGGGTGGCGGCATCAGATTAGTGGCTGAGGTAGGTAGTTTGAACCCAAAACTCATTTCTCACAGTTTGGGTGAGGCGTCAGGCTGATGTAGTCTGACGCCTAAGGCATTGGTGTGTGGAAATCCTGGCCGATCCACGCCGATTCATCTTGACAAAGGTCAGTCGTTCCACATTTCCCATGGACAAGCGGGTTCTTCTTGGGGTAACGATGGCCCCCGCCGCACTGAACACCCGCTCTGATGCCACACTACTGGCCGGGTAGTACAGCTTCTCCACTGCAAACTCGGCAAGTTGCGGCCACACATCCAGTTTGGCTGCCCAGTAGTCCAGCGTATCTTCTAACTTGGGTGGCAGAGTAATGTCCAAGTAGGCCACCACCTGTTGGTTCATGGTCTGCTCCAGGTCCTGCTGCTGCTGCTGCTGCTGGTGACTGCCCTCCTCGTTAATGGCCTTTCTCTGTTCATACAGTCGGTCCAACATGTGCAGGCTTGAATTCCAACGGGTGGAAACATCGAATATCAGAGTGTGTTGGGGGAGGCCGTTCTGCCACTGCAACTCGAGGAGGGTTATCCTGGCTTTGTAGGAATGGATGAATTGTATGCACAGTTTTCTAGGCATTTTCAGAATCTTCTGAAGATCGGTGGAAGACTTCAGGAACCTTTTCACAAACTATTGAACACGGTGCCATGCAAAGGGCGCATGGACCATCCCTCCTCGTTGCAACGCAGACACCATGTTACTCCATTGTCCGTCACCATGGTTTTCCCATTGCAGTTGGCGCGGAGAAAGCCACACATCGATTTCTTGCTGCATTTAGCGGAGCAGTTCCTCCCCTGTGTGACTTCGTTCGCCGAGGCAAGCCAGGTGTAGAACTGCGTGATTTCCGCTGTGCCCTACACATGTGGTATGATGGAGCAGTACTTGTGGAGGCTGAGATGATGGTGGTGGAGGAGGAGGGGGAGGCGGGGCATTGGCGCAGGAGCCGCAGTTTGACACGTGGAGGAGAAAGTGCCGTCTCCTGTCCAAGTTGTTGGTGTGCCTGGGCAGGAAGCACATTCACCCAGTGGGCCGTAAAGTACATGTACTGGGGCCCCGAACGTAGTTACAGCTCGAGACGTCCGCGCTGCATGCCCCCTTGGAACCAAAACCGATAAGCTCAAGGAGTGGCCCACCTTCTGTTCTACCTATTTATGAAGTGCTGGTACTGCCTTTTTGGAAAAGAAATTACAGCTTGGAACTCTCCATCTCGGCTCGGCACAAGCCATTAGTTTTTTCTGAATTGGGGCAGAGTCACTATTTGGAAAGGGAGGGACTGCAGTACCAACAACTAGGACAGGAGCACGGTCAGCTGCTGCACCTTAGGATGGTTGGACGCATACTGTTGTCTCTTTGCAATCGCCTCGCTGAACGACTGCTGGCGCCATGAGTAGCGAGGAGCAGAAGTAGTGTTGAGCGATTATTATCGACAAAGTTTAAATCGGCACAGTTTTTATGGTAATCGGATTTTTTAGATCATGCGATAATTTAGGTTAAAATCTGTACATCATCTATTAAGATCGCGCCTTTTTTGGCGCTTTCCCGTAATTTGGCGGCCAGCAAATCAGATTACGAATAGAGCAGGGTGAGGGGTGTGGGCGTCGGCATGTCTGGGGTGTGTGTGGTTGCGATTGGGTGGAAAAATCCCATGACCCCGTATTACATTGATCAGCGTTTCCTGGTCAGCCTCAGTGTTTTCCTCAGCGTCTCAGAGCAGAAGGACGTGCGCTCTGCTTGTGTCCAAACAGCTCAGTGAAAAATTTTTTTATTTCTTCACAGAGAAACCTCGACTATTCGCTGTGATCCTTACACTTTAGTTAGATTAGAGATTGGAAGATTTTATATAGAAAGGTAGAGAAATTTAAATGAGCATATACTGCTGTAAAGTCACGGGGGGGGGGGGGAGGGGGAAAAGGGGGGGGCCCCCCCCGGGGGGAACACAGACAAAACTCTTTTAAAAAATCTGGGTAAAGTTCACCAAAACTTAGGTTTGAATTCAATAGCTTTATTTTTAACATTTTTTTATTTATATATTTTCCGGATATT
>JAODAL010054141.1:0-24817 GCA_025379985.1 Phyllomedusa bahiana | reverse complement strand
AAGGATATAGCAGAGTGATTTGCCTTTAGACTGCCTCTGTCAGGAACCAAGATAATCTGTTCATAACAAAACTGGAAACAATATACAATTTCTGTTTTTGTAGCTCGAAGTAGTGCTGCTTAAATATGTGCTACGCTGGTTCCCCCAAACTTGTGAAAAAAAATGTCAATTTGGGACTTTTGAATTCAGGGCCTAAGAATTCAGGCCAACTCTCATCATGACAGTCGTTTTGGACATGACCTACTAGTGCAAATTGAGGTCATAAAGTGGCTTCTCCGCTTGGGAGACCCATCTAAGTCAGACCAGGGATCCTTTGAGAAACAGTGGCTCTTGCTTTGGTGGACCATGGATTGTCATTTATTTAGACAGCCATATGTAATATTATATTTCTTCAGCGGCTTTAAAAACTGGTCCCAAGGCTGTCAGCTCTTACATAAAATGGCTTGTCTAAAATGAGATGTAGACTCTATGACTCAACCCATAACATGCATGACAGACAGTGATTCAGTAGTCAAGGGTTATGCAGTGAAGTTCCATACAGAAGCAACGTAATACAGTGTACATAAACTTAAAATAGGAACTGATCCCTAACCGCAATCCAAAATTGGGATTACGGTTATTGACAGGTTTTAAGGGTTAACTTTGTCAAGGGCACTACCCGCATGGCAGGATTTTCAGTGCAATATCCAACGTCCCATATGATGTCACTACCAATAACTATAGCATGTTTTGGTAACTGAAAGTTATGTCTGACAACGCATCAGAAGAGATACTGCACCAGGAGCGCAATGGACAGGTAAGTCAACCCAATTTACGGTTAGGGGTGATCTTTGGTGATTTACGACAACATTTGTTTCAGGCCAGCATAAATCAAA
This sequence comes from Phyllomedusa bahiana, assembly GCA_025379985.1. Taxonomy (NCBI): domain Eukaryota; kingdom Metazoa; phylum Chordata; class Amphibia; order Anura; family Hylidae; genus Phyllomedusa; species Phyllomedusa bahiana. The sequence goes on along the minus strand of JAODAL010054141.1, from coordinate 23,942 downwards.
TCGCTTAGATTTTGGTCAAAATTAAAAAATCATAACGAAAAGGAAAGACCTACTGCTCCAAAACAGGTCAATCGTCAATTCCCAGAAGGAGGCAAAAAAGCTCCAGTGCTACATGGGAGAAATTGCACAGGTGCATGTTACTGATGAATAATTACTCACACACCTACTATTCATTTGGGGTGAGACCACAATATTTTGTCAGCAGAGCAAAAATAAGCTACCATCACTGCTTTGTACTAGATGAAGCAGGGACTGAGGTGTCTGACAGCCAGGACCCTGCTCTAATGGCAAAGAGTGAACATATCTCAGAGCCGACCTGTTTGACTTCTTAAAGGGAATTTGTCATTGTTTAAGTCCCGTTTTTATATTAAACATATTTTTTAGAAGATTTTTTTTTCATATCACTTTCAACATTTTTAATAATTCTTAAGTCCTGCAACTTTCACTTTGGCCACTAGGCCTTGTTTGCACTGCTTTAACAGCAGTCAGAGAGAAGCTTTACAGCAGCTTCATGCACATAGGAGACATGATTAAGTCCCATTGACTTTTATCGGAGAGTTTTTTAGTTTTCTCTGTGACCTGGGAAGGAATCAGTGTGCAGGGAGGTGAAAAGGTGAACTGTGACTATCTCCTCTTGTGACTGGTGGATCCTGTGTTATCTATTCACATTGGTGTCACCTTTCAGTTTGATCCTCTTTGTGCTGATTGAGCAGACAACTGAGAATCTTTCTCTACAGAACAGGAGGTGTCAGACAATTATTAGGCTTAGTGTGAAAGTGAAAACTGCAGGACTTAAAAATTATTAAAAAAAATATTGAAAGTGATATGGAAAATTTAACAAAAAATATAACCAAAAATTCTTAAAAAATATGTTTAATATAAAAACGTGAGTTAAACAATAAGTCATTTTTTGATGACACATTCCCTTTAATTGCTGCAGTGAATAGTGACCATGGCATCTAAGTGGCTTTAAAAGGAAAGGGTTTCCTTTTTTCACCTCATTGGCACCCCTAGCGATGTTTTCCCAAGGAGACAATGGGTTTACATGATATCCATGGACCTATTAAAGGTTCCCTGGTCTGACTTCTGTGTATGCTTTTTAAACCCTGCCAGAGTAAGATTTACGCTGACAGGTATAATTTAATGCATTACATAAGTCAAACTTATAGAGAAAGTTTAAACACAAATACTTTTGTTTAGAAAAAGGATTAACCCGTGACGCTAAGAGAAAATTGGATTAATAAAAAACTATAAACCAACTTAGTATTCAGTTGGTTTATTTAAGGATAAAAAGAATACAGCTCTGCAACGCGTTTCGCGGATATTTCTCTCTCCGCTTCTTCAGGCATAATAATACTGTCAAAACTCTTAGATAGTGGGGCACCGGAAACAAGACATAACTTGAAGCAATACACCCATTTAACAACGCAAAACAAAACAAATCAAAACAAAACAAAAACAATAAAGAAAACATGAAGAAAAATTACATGGAACCAGAATCCATCAAGGTAAAACCATTTAAAACATACTATAAATATATAAATATATACATATATCTAAAACTTGATCTTAAAAATCACAGATAAAATTACTTATAGGTGTCCAATACTATACCTAGTCCAACGCATACTGCATTTCATTTATTTCATTATTTCAGGTTTGTATATCCAAAACATTTCCCGTGTATCTAATGTATTATGACAATCGGGATTCTCGGTATCTACTTTTTCAATTGGTTGGACTGAAAAACTTGGTTCAATACAAGGGTTTTTTTCTAAAAAGTGCCGAGGTAAGCTGTGAATTAGTTTTTTGTGTCTTACATTAAAACGACGATTAATAATACGTCTTGATAATTTCATAGTGGTTTTTCCCACATACTACATCCCATAAAAACAAGATAAAACATATAAAATGAATGAGGAAGCATAAGTTAAATTGGTCTTAATAGGGAAAACTTCACCTGTATTGTAATAACAAAAATTGTTTTCACTGATAATCATTTCACAACATTTGCATAATATATGACCACATGGGTACGATCCTACTATTTTTATATGTTCCGCAACCTTATTCTCCTTGCTGTGTTGTTTTAATCTCGATGGAGCAATTTTATTTTTAATACTGCTCTTCGGAAAGTTAATTGGGGCTTATCTGGTAAAATCTCATGAAATACTGTGTCCAGTTTCAAGATATCCCAGTGTTTATTAAAAAGCTGTCTAACCTCATTATGTTGGGAACTAAAAGTAGTTATGAACCTAAAATTATCAATCTCATTTTTTTTGGTTTTTCATTAGATGGATCTAAATATTGACTCTGTGTTTGAGAACTCGCTCGTTTTATTGCTTCCTGAATCAAAAGATGAGGGTGACCTTTCTGCTTAAATTTATTTGTAAGTAAATCAGATTGTTCTTTGAAATCCACATCTAAAGTGCAATTTTTTCTGATATGACGGTAGTGACCGTACGGGATATTTCTAATCCAACCACAATAGTGGTTGGTTTGAAAAGATAAATAGCTATTTGAGTCTGTGACTTTGAAATTTGTTTTAGAAACTATTTTATTGTCTTCAATAAATAGATATAAATCAAGAAACACTATTTTCTCTCTACTATAATTTTCTGTAAAAGAAATACCTCAGGAATTATTGTTTAAAAAACTCATAAAATCTTTCCCAAATAAAAAGCAGATCGTCAATAAAATGTTTGTAAAAGCATATTCTCTTAAAAAACGGATTAAAATCAGAGTCAATAAAAACATTTTCAAAAGCTCCCGTAAAAAGGTTAGCACAGGATGGAGCAACTCTCGTCCCCATCGCAGTGCCAACCTGCTGGTGAAAGTGGCAGTGGTTATTCTCAAAAAAATTATTTCTAGACCATTAATTAAAAACCACTTAAAATGTGAAGATACATTAAAATCACTATCTAAAAAAGTAAAAACCGCCTCAAGTCCCAAAGTATGGCAAATATTTGTATGTAATGAAGAGACATCACATGTGAGAAAAATATAATTAGAATCCCAATTAAAATTTACAAGTTCACGAAGCACTGTGTCTGAATCTTTGATATAACTTTTAAGTTCCGTCACATAAGGTTGCAAGTAAAGATCTATGGAATTAGATAAATTAGATAATAAAGATCCTATACTCGAAATAATAGGTCTACCTGGGGGGTTTGTTTGATTCTCATGCACTTTAGGCAGGTGGTAAAAGTGTGGTGTAGTGTTTTTTTTATTAATAAAAACAGTTTTTCATTTTTGTCAATTACACCAGTCAAACTTATGTAATTCATTATGAAAATTGTCTTCAGGGAGATTCACCCGGCTTGTTTTTTTTTTGTTTTGTTTTTTACAGAATCGCTTTTAACAGGCCATATCTCTTTTTTGCAGGCCCCTTCTCACATCCATAAGTCACTAAAGCCACTATGCCGTGATATTCTGAGAGCCATCACTTAATTTTTCTATTGTTGGAAACTTCTACTTTTTTCCACTGCTGGTATCCAGTCTGATTCTTGGCCCAAAAAAAGTTTTCCCCTCTAGTAAAGATATTAGCACATTTTGGGTCCCATGTATGAAAACTGTCTAGGTCTAAGACTTTCTTTGTTGCCCATAGAAACCAATCGGAGTTCCCCTTACATTTCATCCAGTGCTCTGAAAGAATGAATTGGGCGCTCTGATTGGTTACTATGGGCAATAAAGAAAGTCTTAGACCAAGACAGTTTTCATACGTCCCTCTTTGTTTATGTGTTTGCAAAAATACTAATGAACAACCTACAATAGTGCTAGACCAATACCCTTTGGATTGATATTATCAACATGGAGATTTTCATTCAGTATGCATTGCACTACCATTTGTTAAATTTGAAGCTTGCCATATCATTACAAATACCTCATACCAACAATCCAGCGTGAAGCTGGAATGTGATGATTTAAACGTGTTTTGTAGTTAAATGACGTAGGAAGTCCACTGACTTTCAGACAATGATTAACAGCAGTTTAAACCAGAATATTCATGGGACAAATATGAAGTCATCTGTCCAATATTTTAGAATGGGCTGAAATTGGAAAACAATTCAGGATGTTAGTGTAGCCAAAAAAGACTAAAAGACCAAACCTTAACCGCATTAAGTCACTAAAAGTGGATCAAATGAGAGGTGTGTATCAACCCATGCCCCCAAACACCAATGTGTAAAAAAGAATTGACCAATAGTTTTCCAAAACTTAGAAACTTATAAACTTCTAGAGAATATTTTTGTTTTAGGTCTCTTTCATGAAGGATGTTTCTACAAGTTAGTAAATTCTAGTTTTAATTTTTTCCAAATATTGAAACTAATTACTGCAATTTGTTGTGTTTTAATGTTACTAGAGGTTACTAACATAAAAACATGTCACACAAAAAGTGCACAAAGATGCAGTCTGTTGCAAGCCCTTTCTAAAAAAGGAAAAGGGATGCAAGTTCTCTAGGCATTAGGGCACCTGCACGGGTCAGAGATCCATGGTTCCCCTTTACAAAAGAATAAGCTTGAGAAAAAGAGGTACAGTGGAGCAGAACAATGTTTAAACTTCATCTTGCGTTATTCAAATTCCATTAAAAGCGAGTAGGCATAACCAAAAAGACAGACTACCTCTGTTCAAATTGGCATCTCTGGCTATCACCACCAATGTGTTTCGGGTTCAGAGACCCTTACTCATGGCATGCCAGCATGTTAAGCCGGAAGCTATTTAAGGTTGCTAGACTGGATCATGGGTCATAGATCATGTAACAATGAAATATACAAAATACATATAAAAAACCTGTGTTCTAAAAGAAAAAAGAAAAAAAAAGATAGCCAGGTAAGATATTATTCTCAAAGCAAACATATGCAATTGCAACATGAGGACTCAATATGCAATCAGTACTGGTATGTAATGTCCTGTCTAGTGTTCAAGCTTAGCAATATTCGGATACCCAGGTGGAATATCCACCAAACTTCCCACCAAGTCTTCTCTATCTCCATTTCAGCTAAGCTAGAAACATTGCCTGAATGTACCTCTGAGAAGTGTTTAGATACTACTGAAAACGTGAAGGTAATGGATCTGGTCGCATCAGACAGATGCCCCCGGATTTGTACCTTCTGAGGTTCGGAGGTACAGTCCACATACTGCAGTCTGAAAATTTGACAACTTACCAAATAAATCACAAAACTTTGAATTGCAGTTTATGTGTGCTTTGACTTCAAATGTGTTACCATTGCTAAATGAAGTAAATGTATCTGATCTTTGTAAACTGTATATATATTGTGACCACACTTATGAAAAGCCTTGGAATGTAACTGCTGAGAGGAATTTCACCAATTGGGATCGTCTCCTGATATTTGATATTCCAAGTACCAGGTAGTGAGATTAAAGCATTGTTTGAGTTTTGACCTGATATGTGCCGGGAGCAACAGAATAAAGCTCCTCCATAGTTGATAGAATTGTTTACCTTTTTGTTCTTTATATAAAGAGGTTTCTACCCAGTCCATCCGGAACAGGTAGGAGAGTTTTTCTAGGAAGAGTTTGTGTGTCGGAGGGGACGGGTGAATCCAGCAGTGTAGTATGGATTTTCTTGCTGCTGCCGATATGTAGTACAGCAGTTTCTTTTGAGACCCGGAGAGGCTGGGGGATCCGGCAGGGAGCAGGCCAAAAACATACCATTCAGGAGAGTCGGGGCAAAAATGGAGCAAATGAGCGGTTACAAAGGAGCGAACCCGAGACCAAAAAGATCTAATGTGGGGGCAGGACCAGAGGCAATGTGAAAGGTCAGCATAAGGAGAGAGGCATTTGGGGCAGGCATGAGTGGAGGAGGTGCCCATTAAGTAGCCCCTATGTGGAGAGACATATGCCCTGTGCGTGATGCGAAATGCCATTTCCCAATATGACATGGAGGGAATAAATTTCGCTGCCATTGTTAGAGAATTAAGTATGTCTCCAGAGGTGACCGAGTCAATATAGTTTGTCCACGAGGCCAGTCCTTGTGGCTTAGTAGCGTAATCTAGTAAGGAGCGGAGAGAGCCTTAATATCGTGAAATTTGGCCCTTAGACTTATGGGTGGAAAGTGTCAGAGTCGCGTAGGGGTCGTCCCAGTCCCGGTCAGACAAGTGTTTGATAACTTCGTGTATGTAGCTGCAGGCTTGCAAATAGTGGAATGGTTGAGGGCCAATAGATGCAAATTTCAGTTTGGCTTCACTAAAAAGAAGGGGTCTCCTCGTAGTGGGATCTAATAAGTTACCTATTCTCTCTACCCCCCGCCAATGGGAGAATTCGCCATGCGCTCGCCCACTCTGGAAGGATGGGTTCCCCAGGAAGGGAAGTAAAAGTGAGTACCTAGGATTGAGACCTTGGAGTTGTCTCGCCTTGGTCCATACCTTCCATGCAGTGATTATAAGAGGGTTGGATTTGAGGTGCTGTGGGATGTCTGGGAATGGCATGTGTAAGAGGCTAACTAGGGATATGTTAGGCACTAGTTGTTGGTCTATTTTGATATTGGTGTAAAGTGATGTGTTGAGCAGCCAATCCCCTATAACCCGCAGTTGAGTCGCTAAGTTGTATAGTTGGATGTTCGGGAAATTGATGCCCCCATTTTTCCTGGGTTGGTATAAAACTTTCAAAGCGGTCCTGGGTCTACGATTATTCCATATGAATCTAAGGAAACATGCGTTAATCCATTTCACATCTTTAGGTTTAAGATAGATTGGGAGTGATTGAAGGATATAAAGGAGCCTAGGGAATATAATTAATTTTATTATATTGGCCCTGCCCAGGGGGGAGAGCGTGAGATTTTTCCAGGTGTTAAAGTGAGAATCAAGGGATCTAATAAATGGTTGTATGTTTTCAGAGTAAAGGGAAGTTGCCTTTTTAGTTATTTGGACCCCCAGGTATGTCAAAGAGTCCGTTCGCCACCTAAAGGGGTAGCACCCCGCCCAAGATGGTACCGATCTACCCTTCAGGAGGAGGGCTTCGGATTTGTTTTCGTTAACCCTGAAACCTGACAGCACTCCAAATTTTTGAATGTCCGATAAAATGTGCGGAAGACAGTCAGCTGGGTTACTGATATATAGTAAGAGATCGTCTGCAAATGCTGACAGTTTGATTTCTTGAGAGCCCAACTGAATGCCATTGAATGGAGTCACAGTTTCAAGGTGACGAATGAGAGGATCTATTGAGAGATTGAAGAGGAGCGGGGAGAGAGGACAGCCCTGGCGAGTACCCCTCTGAATGGGGATCGGGCCCGAGTTAAGACCATTCACCGTGAGGGTAGTGGAGGAGTGATTTTGGTTGTGTTGTAAGAAAGCAAGGGATGTGTTTCCGAATCCGCGATGGCGTAGGGCAGTGTTGAGGAACTTCCATGATACAGAGTCGAAAGCTTTTTCGGCGTCGAGTCCCAGCAACATGGAAGTGGGCCGTTGGGGATCGTGGGATTGGGTTGTGGCTGCAACCGCGGAGCGTATGCCTACTGTGGAGTGTTTGTCATGTAAGAACCCTAGTTGCGAAGGTGTAAGGAGGGGACTAATAATTGCCTGTAGCCGGTCAGCAAGTATTTTGGTTAAAACTTTGTAGTCTTGGTTAGGAAGAGATATGGGGCGGTATGACTGAGGCAGCGTCGGGTCCCTCTGTGGTTTCGGAATGAGTATGGCCCGAGATTCGTAGAAGTCGGGTGGATTTATGTGACCTTTGTAAACTGCATTGAGATAGATGGTGAGAGGGGTAGTTATTTCAGTGCCCAGGAGGCCATAGTATTCCGCAGGTAGGCCGTCCGGGCCTGGCGTTTTGCGATGAGGGAGGCGAGCGAGCGCATGGCGAACCTCAAGCTCCGAGATGTCAGCCTCCAGGGCGAGGCTAGCCCCGGAGGAGAGGCCAGGCAGATTCAAGCCGTTGAGGAAGGACCAGGTGCCCATCGAGTCGTAAGGGCGCTCCTTATAAAAATCCGAGAAATACTGGGCAAATATGTGTTGTATCTCTGCGAGTTTTGATGTGTGTATTTGTGTGGATGGGTCTTGCAAACTGAGAATATGTGATTTATTCTGGTGTGGTTTTCCTGCTTTTGCTAGTAAAGACCCAATCTTATTACCCCATCTGAAGTATTTGTTCCATTGGGCTTCTATGCCCCATTTAGCTTGGCCTTGTAAGAAACTTTCCATCAGAGATTTTGTTGATTTATATTTTTCTTTGTTTTCCTGGGTGGGAGTGTTGATATAATCATGATGGGCCTGCGTGAGGTCCGCATTAAGCGTAGAAAATTTCCTGCGCATTTCCTTTTTTTTAAAGTTGAGATAGGAGATTACATGGCCCCTCATCACAGCTTGATGCTGGCCAGTAAGTGCCAATGTTATCTATATGTTCTACATTATCATCTTGAAAGTTGGCCCATTGGGTTGTGAGATAGTTTTTAAAGTCCTCCGAATGGACCAGGTACGAGGGAAACCTCCAGTTGAAGGAGCGTGGGGGGGTGGCCCGTCCTAGCATATCAAATGTTACTGGGGCATGATCAGAGATTAGGATATTTTCGATCGTGGCTCTACTTATAGAATGAAAGGTGTGTGTCGGTGTGAGAAAAAGGTCAATTCTAGAGTGGCTTTTGTGGACTGCGGAGAAATAAGTATAGTCCCTTGCGGAAAGGTTCAGCGTGCGCCAGTGATCGCAAAGGGAGAAGTGGTTCATGATGGAAAGGACTACAGAAGCTGCAGGTAACTCTTGCTTAGTTGGGGCCGATCTGTCTAAATCTGGTTGTAAGGTCATGTTAAAATCTCCACCTATGACTAATGTGTGCAGTTGTTTTCCCAGCAAGAAGTTGTAGATGGAGGAGTAGAAATCAATATTTGGGTGGTTTGGGGCATATATGTTTAAAAGAGAGTAACGTGTGCCACAAATAGTGACGTCTAGATAAAGGAATCTGCCCGAGGGGTCGGCGTGGGAGTCGTGAATTGTCGTAGTAAGGCTGCTGTGAAACAAAATTGCCACTCCGCGGGATTTGGACCTATTTGAGGCAGTATGGCAGCTGCCCAACCAGGAAGCCTTTAAGGACCCCTGGTCCTCCCGTCGCCAGTGCGTTTCTTGGAGAAACATGACCTGCGCCCCCAGCCTCTTTAGGTGAGTTAGAATTTTTTTGCGTTTAATTGGTGTGTTCAAGCCTGATACGTTCCATGTGATAAAGCGGAGAGACGTGTTGGAGTGTGTGTGGGTTGTCAGTGCAGAAGAGGTAGTACTCATCCTATTCCGGATGGCGATGGTCGTGGATGCCATGATTGTAGATCAGTAGGAGAGGGTCCTCTGTCCCAGCGAGCAGCGGATTCCCTCGATGTGGAACTCCTCGGGTGGCCAGACGCCCCCCACAGATAGGGCAGACACGTTCCCTGGGCAAAGGACACAGTTAAGGAACAAGGGAGACAAAGATCAACAAACAACAACAAGCATTTCAATACTATCATGCTAGCAATCTAAGGAGGAAAGGCCGGTGCTAGGCCTGCAGATTAATCTGGAGACACATTTCAGTCCGGTTCGTGAGGAAATAGACGATGTCGGGCTTCATCAGGGTTTTCAAAGATACTGGTTTTGCCATTGGTAGTAACCCGTAACCGGGCTGGGTAGAGTAATTGGAATCGGACGTTGCGTTCATATAGAAGACGGCAAAGAGGGGTGAAGGCCTTTCGTTTGGAGGTTACTGCCGCTGAGAAATCTTGGAAAATGAGAATGGGATTTTCATTTACTGTGAGTGAGCGTTGACTGCGATAGGCCCTCAATACCGCTTCCTTTACAGTCCAGTTGGCGTATCTCGCTATTACTTGGCGAGGTTTGCCATCTCTCTCCCTCCGTGGCGGGCCCAGACGGTGGGCTCTTTCGATGTAGAGGGGGTCCTGCGGAAAGTCCAATTTCAGCGCAGATGCGAGATCTTTGGCCAAATAGAGAGGGAGCTCCGCCGCTGAGACCGTCTCTGGTATGCCAACAAAGCGCAAGTTATTGCGACGCTCGCGGTTCTCTAGGTCCTCTAACTTGTCGCGCAGGATAATGGTTGCATTTTGGTTTTGTGAGATGTCATGTTCGGCGGAAGTGATGGTGGACTCGCAGGAAACGATTCTTGTTTCGAGGTCTACAATCTTCTGGGCATTGGCTGTTATCTGTGCTAAGGCGGAATTGACCGAGGCCTGGATCATGTCGATCCTTTTGTCAAAGTATGGTGTCATTAGACGGAATACCTCTTGTGCCATGGAGATTGCCTGTTCATTATCTGATAATTGAGAAGCTGCAGGACTGGCAGGAGGAGAAAGGTTCGGTGGTGTGATGTCGTCGTTGCTGAGAAGGACTTGTGAATGTTCCGCCGTTGAAGACTTGGGGGACTTAGGCTTTGACATTGCTTTGTCTTTCAGTGTTTGGCCTCTGGTTGTTACTGAGGAGGATGATTGCGGAGTTTGAGTGAGTTTCTTTTGACGCTGTGTGAGCGGAGTGTAGGAGTTACGTAAGAATTTGTCCATTATGAATGGGAGGAGAGAGAGAGATGGCAGCGATCAGGTTTGCTAGGTACCCGGCCCCTCCGTAGGAGATGTTCACTGCGCCATATGGGTAAGTGACCGAAGAGCAAAGTCAGTAATGATTAGTTATGACGTCCAGGTGTTAGCTCTCAATCTGGAGCAAGCAGGGAGTGGGGGCAGTAACGATTATATCCACAAGATGTCACTATTGCATAGAGAATTAGGCTGAGACTGGGTATTTGTGCAGGGCAGTACTGCCCAGAGCTTCCTCTAGGTGGCACTGTGGATCAGCAAATATGTCTTAAAGTGAATTATATCTGTAATTTGTTCGATTTTGTGCGGTTATCCGAGGAAAAGGTAAGTGTCAGAATACCTGTGGGGGAGACTAGTGGCCACCCGAACTTTCAGAGAGGATTTGTGAATGTGGTGGGTGGTCACTTTGTCTAGGTTTTCAGTGAGTCTCTTCTGTACAGGCCGTGGTGAGATCGTATGAGCGTCCTAAGATGTCCGCCCTTCCCGCCCAAACAGCAGCGTGGTGTGGGGGGGTTGCAAGGCGGGCGATCTAGATATTCAATTTGGTGTTTTCTGGCAGAGCGGGGCTTTTCCTAGAGCCAGAAGAGTACCCCCATAATGACTCTTGGCTTGAGATGTCTCTTTAACTTTAGGGGATGATCCAAGTGTGAGCTTGAGTCCCGACAATGAGGGAAGTGATTTGAAATGGCGGCCGGTCCCGCCCAAAGTTGTAGTGAAGAAGAAGGGGGGTTGGTAGTCCACCCAGGGCAGGCTGAATCACTTTCCCTTTTGCGGGATTATGCTATTATGGGTGGAATCGTCAGGAGGCTAGATCAGCGGGGATTAGTGCCGTTCGTCCACAAAAAGTGGCAGTCGCTGGCTTTAGTGATGGAGCCGCCCTTTGGAGGGGTGTAGGGCTCTATGCCTAAAATGGCCGCGGTTCCCGCCACCGAGTGTCAGGTTACTGAGAGTGGGGGTATAGAATAGGGCTAGAGTCCCTGGTCTGCGGGCCAGCTCTGGAGTAATTACTCCCACCTGAATGATCCAGGGATGGCAGTTGCTTCTTCTGTGTGCCGTCCGTCCCCAGCTGAGCAGCTGCGCGGCGTTCTCGGGTCCCGGCAGTAGCCGCGGGTTGGTGCGCGGGCGAGATAAGGTGTTCCCGTCGTCAGGGAGCAGGCTGGGTGATAAGCGCCTCCACAGTGCTTCTCAGCTTCCCGGGAGAGGCCGCGATCCCGGCAGTGTACGGCCGCTGTGAGCGGAGTGAGACGCGACCCACCGGCTTCTCCTCAGCAGATGGTTCGGCGGGAGCGGAGTCGCGTTCGGGCTCCTGGACCCCCGGGGCAGTCTGGAGGAGCTCCGCACCGGCTACAGGTCAGTCCCTGGTGGAAGGGTGGTCAGCTGTGCCAATTGCGCCAGATGGACGGCTGGGACCTGCAAAATTTTGGCCACGGAGCGAGAGCCCATGTAAAATGCGGCCACCGTTGGTAGTCCCGCCCCCGGAAGTCTGATATTTACTGTTTAATTTGTCTCCTATAACGAATAGAAAAGGTAATGGTATTCCGACTATTACTGGGTTTACATATCGTGTGAACTTTTTTAGTAGATCCTCTCTGCTTTTAGATGGTACCCTATTTTTGAACAGAGTACAACTTTGTTTGAATAACCTCTATGTCTAAGACATGCACAGCTCAGCTACTCATATTTTATAACTTCAAGTGGGTCAGAACAATTTCTTTTTAATCTTAGTAGTTCTCCTGAAGGTATATTATTCAACACATGTTGAGGATGGCATGAGTCTGCTTGTAAGATTGAATTGTGGGCTGTAGACTTCCTATGAGGTAGCACTTTCATTGTTTTCCCCAATCTGCCAGATAGAATTACATTCAAAGTGTTAAGGGACAAGATATTGTAACAATGTTTAAAACGTTTGTGCATACTGTACCATTGTTATTGAGGTTCTGAAATTCTTTGCTGATGTTACGTCACACACCCACATCAATAGGAGATTGTCGATTTATCAACAATACCACTTGATATGGTGGGCAAAGATATTGTTCTCCCCAAAAAGATACCTCTCCTCCCAAAGCAACATGTAAATGTTGGCCAAGGAAGGAGAGAATCTAGCCCTCATTGAAGCTCCACATGTTTGGAGAAAAAATTGCTTGTCAAGCATGAAAAAGATGTGGCTTAAAAGATGTTCTACAGCAAACAAAAGAAATTATTGTTTAGCTAAGGAGTAATGACTATATCTACCTAAGAAGTTATGAAAAACTGAGAGAACCTGGTTGTGTGGGGTGCTGAGGTATAATCTCACCAAATCACAAGACAGCCAGGCTCCCCAAGCTGACCAATGTACATGTTCCATGATGGCTACCAACTGTTAAGTATCTCTTAGCCAGGCAATTCAACCAGTAAGGGCTTCAAGTGGCATCCAGCATCCTAGTTCCTCATTCAGGGAACCAATACCTTAGACCATGAGTCCCCAACTCCAGTCCTCAAGGCCCACCAATAGGTCATGTTTTCTGGCTTTTCTGGCTGGTGATTTAATTATTGTCAGTGCATTCTGTGGGATATCCTGAAAACATGACCTATTGGTGGGCCTTGAGGACTGGAGTTGGGGAACACTGTCTTAGATGATGGTCTGGAGAACTGGAGGGAAACCCTCCTTGTGGATTTTGTGGAAAGTATGATAGATAGGTATGATTGGATTCCGGATCAACAGCTTATCTGCAATATTAGAGGATAAAACCCCCAAATTTACTCGTTTCTCAAGGATTTTACTTAAAGTTATTTTGAATTCTGGGGCAGAATCCCATCTTAGCACCCGATTAGTGTCAGATTGCTGTAAAAGTTTTCCTGACAATATAGTTCTATATCCAATATAACAACAACTCCGCCCTTATCTGCACTGCAGACAATTAGTCCCTCATTGGCTGTAATTCCTTTAGGACATTCTTTTCTTTTTTTAGTAAAATTGGAAAATCTCTTCAATTGTGCATTGGACGTGGTTGTGCTGTAGAGCTCTACCAAGTATTCCTCAATTTGTTCCTGAAATAAATTCAGCATCAGGAGATGCAATTGTAATGGATAGAACTCAGAATTATTTTAATAAAAAATTGATTGTCTATGATCAGTTCTTGTAAATCACCAGTTGCACTCTGCAATGAGCATAATTGTACAATACCCTACAGTATAAGTCCCCAAAATTAGGAATGACACTTTCACCTTCAAGTTTTAAAAAATTCTCACATGATTTTACTTGTGATGTCACTTGAGATTACAGAGCTTCTAGCTCCAGACAACTACCTAAACTGTCAATCCAGTGCCCACCAAAACTGGACTCACCTTCCCTCTGGAAAACTGAGTTTTCAGGGGTGAAAGAGGCTTGATGCCCACACATTTGTCCCTAGATCTTTGGAGGGATATAACATATAGACACTACACCCTGATTAGTTCTGTGAAAAACAGTGATGTGAACACCACAAAGAACGAAGAAATTAAATTAAAAAGGATGTGCTGAGTTGTAATTGTTCATAGAAATAACTTAGGCCCTAGGTGTACTTTCTTTTTCATGATCGTATATATTAATTTAAGAAAAGCTAGAGGGAAAGAGAAGCCTTGAATGAGACTTGTTAAATGAAAAGAAAGATATCAACAGAAGGAAACAGAAGCTAAAGACGAACAGAAAAGATAAGAAAGAGGAGACGAGAATAGGAGACACCGCGATTTAGTTACGAATTAAAGCTCTACGAATATTCTCAATAGTGGGGCTTTTAGAGCTTAATGTATGGATCTTGTAACAGTGTTACACTTACTACCCAGCAACTTCAGGTAATTTCAAACAAAAATAAACAAGGCTATAATAAAATGGTAATTTATCAAGTTTAAAAAAACTGTCAGAAGATCCATTTCGAAGGCTTTTATTATTTTATAAAACCAAGGAAACATGTTTTAAAAAAAACCCTCTGATTGGTTGCTTTGAAGCACGGTTTTTCAACACTTAATCACCAAATGGCAGAAAATCTGTAAACATTTTAGAGCAAATTAGCATATTTCCCCATTTGTGGTTCAAATTGCTGCCAGGACAAATTACATGAGCAGAAAGTTTTGTCAAGGGGACATGCAGAGAAGCTTATCTCAAGGGAAGCAATAAATAGAGTACGACTGGCATCTACCTCTCAGGGGATGGCTTGAAACTTGTGGTTACTCTGTAGGGGAATTGAATATTTTTACTATGATTTTCAAGCGTTTTAAGAAGAAAAATGTTTCTTATTGTTTTATATGGGAATTAAGCATCAAAATGACAGTTTGCTGTTTTGTAATATTCTAATTATTTTGTCTGGATGGTTGCATACTATACCAGTACAATTACCAATACTTTATAAAACTTGGTCATATTACCAATAATAATATAGTGAACATCATTTTATATTTCTGCGCAAAATTATCTTATTAACACATAATTCAGCCCTGGATTTATGCAATAGATGCCCAAAGGCAACCTTATTATACCCTATTTGTTAAAGGCAATTCTAGTTATGCAATGTGTCTCCTTCTGTATTCACTGCACAAATACTTTACCTGATATTATTAGAAATAGTAAATCTATTCTAGGATCAAGTGCTTTATGATTTAAAAACCAAAAAATACAAAATTTGTAATCAGATTACATAGAAATATGCTACAGTACACCATGTCAGAGGTAAACTTTAGCATCTGAATCGGGATCCTTCGGCCCACCATAGGAAATTATTTTAAGGGCTCATCCACCATCTGCACAGAGCATCTGCATGTCTTCTTATAAAGGAGTTGATTAAAATTTTCCAAAAAGGGCCAATATTTTAGGATGACAAAAACCACACCCTCTCCTAAAGTCTCTGCTGCTCGAATGCCACCACCGCTTCAGTGTTTCCTGCCAGTCCTCCATTAATGATGACACATTCAAGGTTCATGTGCGCTGTTACAATGGAGGTCAATAAATAGTTGCACAATCATGGATGTGATGTAATCTGTGCAAGACTTGCAGGAAACAGTAGAGCAGGGGAGAACTGTTTTTTTTACTTTAGAATATTCCCCATCATTGACCCTTTACTAAAAAAAAGCTTGACACCATATAGAGTCTTTTGGTGTCCATTATTGTGTGAAAGCCCAGGCTTACTGGTACTTAAGTTAATGTTCTCACAAGTTGCTGAAAGGGTCACCTGTAAATAGAAGAAAAATATCAGTAGTATAAGGTTGGAGATCCCGCTTGATCCAATGATATATCTGCTTAACGGACCGGTTGAGAATCTTTCTAAGGTTAAGGCCAGACTGATGTTACACATTCTCACAGCAGCCAGATGCCTGATCTCGAGCAGGTGGAAGCAGACTATGCCCCCTGGGATCTCGGATTTGATACATAGAGTACGGGAGGTACGTCGAATGGAGCAACTGACAGCTTCTTTGCACGACAAACTGGATCTCTTTGATAGGACATGGTCCCTCTGGGACACATATTGGATTATTAACTCCTCTTGAAGCTTTATATTGAACAATCGCTAGTGGCCTCAGAGGCCACCCCCCCCTTCCTTCCCATCTCCCCCCTGTTGTGTCTTCCTCTTGTATGTTTGTCTTGTTAACTGTGGTCTGTCCTTGAGTATTAGCTCATAATTTTCTATATAGCGGGGTTTATTTTTTCTATTCTGAGGATTGAAGATTTGTATTACTCTGTATTCTGATGAGGCAACAGCCTGCAGATGTCCTCTAAGTTTGGATTAGTGGTAGATCCTTGCCTTGAACCACTGAAGTGGCAACTCTGTAGAATCTGTTTTTTGATGTTATTTGTGTATTTGAAAAATTACAATAAATTTTCAATTGAAAAAAAAAAATATATCAGTAGTAAAGCTACTATTTATTGATGGGCATAAGCTCCCATTCCCTCCATTTAAAAGCTAAAAACAGTGTAGACAACTTTTTGGGGATAGCAGTAAAGAAAAATTTTCACATATACTTTACACTATCACACTTTCTTACCAGAGCCAACCAATCAAGTGTAGCTGAAGTGGCAGTATCATTTTATTGAAGGGGTTCTACCACGATTTTGTTTCGCCTCCTCAATTTCTCATGCATATATTGGCGCATAATGGGACACATTTATAAATTGCTGTGAAGATACAACTGAGCAAGTGCAGCCAGAAAGGCAGAAGATCAGTTCTGGTCAGAATCCCTGACAACAAGCAGTACACAGAGAAAAAAAAAGAAAGACAGAACTGACCTTATATGCTACATATTTTTTAATTTACTATATTTGCAAACTTGATTAAATATGCATTTTGGGTGTTTTCATTCAATATTATATCATGGCAATACCCCTTTGAACCTCTACTTATTATATCAAATTAAGATCTGGAAAATTTGGAGGCCAAGTGAACCCCATGAAATATTTATCATGTTCTGCAAAGCATTCCTGAAAAAAAATGGCAGTGTGACAGGGTAGATTACCATAATATGGAAAAAACATAATTTAGGGTAAAGGGTCCACTACCGTAATATGGAAAACATATAAGTTAAAGAGGTTATCTTACCACACTGTTGCACAGAATAACTGGCAGCTTCCAACTCACGCTGCCTGGTCAGGGTGTGGGTGGTTAGGACTAGCATATTTATTTCCTCTATAACTAGCCGAGCATTACAGTGACATAAGTGCAAGATATTTAATCTGTAGTAAACAAAGCTACAGAGTTACAGAGGAGTAAAGTCAAGTGCTTTTCAATTGTAAGCAATCTCATTTTGTGGCGATAAAGACTTTGTTCCATCCAACCGAGGTAATGTCACTCCCTGCTGTCTGTCTAATCAGGAAGAGAGATATGGATGGTAACCTAGAGACACTTGTGTGCACTCAGAGCAGATAAAATCTCTTTTATCTACTGACCAGGGCAATAACAAAAGAGAAATGTATTTAGGAAGCATCTTCATTTACCTTTCCCTAAATTAAGAAAGCTAATCTTTGTAGTAAGAAAACCTTTTAAAGGCAATTTAACCACAAAGTACAAATATATGAGTAGACAGTACAAAAACGTCTCTCATAATCTTTTTACATCTAGGCTTGTACCCAAGACAAGGGAACATCCTTTTAGTTGGTTATACAGTATGGACAAAGGGCAAACTGAACTATGTGTAGAATTTGCTATGTGGTAATATTACATTATTTACATTTCTCAACTTGAATGTGAGAATGGTGATATCCACCTTGACCTAACTTTATCTTACTTTAAGTTCTTTATAGTATTATAAAAACATGGCTGCGCACAGCACTCACTCGGCATCTCACTTCACCAGCCGATGCTGGTACACTCTTACAGGGTGAGGGACGTCCGCACATGATCTCCTATTATTTTTTGATGCCTGCACTCTATCCTGTCTCTAAAGTATGCTGCACATTTAATGTCTCATACTTAGTATATACACCTTGACCTTGGATTCGTGTGAGTATATTAAGATGCAGCACACGAGGTACTGCTTATATATGGTACTCTTATTTGAAGTAGTTATATGTCGTTATATGTCGTTTTTTTCCTCTTGGTTCCCTTTTTCCATACCATCCTCTGATGCCATAATTTTACACAGATTGGAAGATCGAAACATGTTGGGATGGGACTATTAGGGCGTTTCTAGGGTAAGTTTGAACAGGGTCAGGCTCCTGACAGGACCGCCCTTATCGGGGCAATTTTCCTGTTGTTTGTCATAGGTTAGGGCGCAATAGCCTCTTCCCTTAGGGCCACATAGGGATACATTTCTTATGGTCCCTTCCCCACACCTATCATTTGGTTTGGGTTATTTTGAACTGTAGATGCCTTGGAATAGTTTTATGACCATTTACTCCACTTCCTCTTGGGTATTATTAGTATTGGATGGTCTAAGAGGTATTCATTGTTGTTACACTCAATATATCTGTGAGTGTGCTTATTTTTTATTATAAAAACATAAATTTAATCCATCAGATCATTATTTTTTCCCTAAAAACATTGGTTTATGCTTATTCTGGATGAAGCATCCTTTTGGCCAGTAACATTTTTGAGTATTTTCTTCCACATATTTAGCTGCCACAGTTGATAGAATCTTTCTTTATCACTAAAATTCAATCAAGGACCTTTACTATACAAGAAACTTCTTAAAGTGATACATAGACCACACATACAGATGTAGCAGAGTACAGCTTGACCGTGATATCACGGCTTTTCGTGTTAACTGCTCTTAACAGTAAACAAAGGCCGTTGAAAAGCATTGAAAAAGATATAACATTCTGTGCCGTGATATCACTGTGCAATATCGGTTCTGTTTAATTCTGCTACATCTGTAGCAACTACAATAAGAAGTGCTGCACATGTATATGTTTTGTCATTGTGAACTCAACTAGTTATTCTTGACATTTCAAAGTACTGGCAAGTGACAGAAAATGGCAGACTTGGTCTTTCAGTGTTACCCCAACACTAACTTTTGTATATTCCACCAATATACTCTTGTGCAACACAAATATATAAGTAATATGAGAAAAAAAACGAAGGGCCACATGTATGAACGGGTCTGTCCTATTTTTTAGCATATCATGCGGCAAAAAACTGTCATAGTTCTGTTATATAGATGTATGAACAGTCGTACGCTAAAACTTGTGCCAGGCATGACACTTTTGAATGCGCCACTGACATGCACCAGATATGCTATGCTCCAAAGAGGCTATGTTATGCTATGCAAGGCAAGGCACAATCCAGATTTATGAACCCACTTACGACAGGTTCATATTTACTGTCTCATTCTACACTCCTCTATTTATATTTATAATTTGTGTGTCGGGGCAAATTTTAATAAATATCGCCCTCAGTTTTCAACTTGTGCAATCTTGTCTGTTCAGTTCAGGCAAACAACTTTGTTTCTCTAAACTTAATCCAATTTATTGAAACTTTTCTTTCTTGTTTTATGAGGGGTTCAGCGATATAGTAGAAATTGATATGGCTTTTCTTGTCTATAAAAAGCTTTACTCTAAAAAAGCACATGAAATACTGCACTATTCGAGCTTCTGATAAGTGAAAATGGAGAAGGATCTGTTTGGGATTATATATATATATATATTTATATATATATATATATACATTGACATGGTAAGACTAAAGAAAAGCAGATGATAATAAACAAAGGACACCTATATCAGCTGAAAGGCCAATAAACATGAGAGCCACATACGCACACTGCCCCGAACATCCCTAATAAGTGACGCTATCTATCTAAACAGTTCATCTTACAACAGAACACTGGGAACGCTATACTGTATAAACCCCATTAATTAACACAAAGGAGATGATCTATACACACAAAAAAATAAAAACAAATCAAAATGTGAATGTGCATGAATATTGCAATAATATTAAAATAGAATATAAATATACAATATCAGTTAATAACAGTATTGAAAATATATTTACTGAATCAGTAAAATAATAACTCTAAGGGCCACATGCATGAAAATTGTCTAGGTCTAAAATTCAAATTTTTGCCCATAGTAACCAATCAAGGCGACTCTTTCATTTCATAAAGTGCTCTGAAAAAATATGAGAGGCAACAGAGTGAATTTTAGACCTAGACAGTTTTCATACATGTGGCCCTAAAAGTGAATATCACAAGTATAATACTGTGATGTTATGTAAGGTTTTTTTTTTGTATTTTATTGTGTGTATAAATCATTGTTTTTGTACTTTGCACTTTATTGTATATAAATTTGTCACTATCCCACATATTCTTTAGACTTAGCACTTATTCCTCTCTGTTAATCAATAAATGGGGTTTATAAAGTATAGCATTATAAGATGAACTGTTTAGATAGATGCCAGCATCTATAAGGGAAGTTCGGTGTAGTGCGTGGCTCTCATGTACGGTTTTCCTGGCCCTGCTTCGGTGTCTGTTTGTGCTCGGTCACATGACTGGAAGTACATGCCCTGGTACAAGCACGTTAGAACTTAACTGCCGGAATTGGGGCAGGGACCCGTTCTGTTGAGCGGCGCATGTGCCGCTATAACACTGTTGTGATCAGTTTGCTAGTAACAGGTGATCACGGACAAGTTTAGTATAAAAGACCACACATCTAGTGTCCCCTGAGGAAGCTATCAGGGCAAAATATGTTGGGACGTGGCAGCAGAGGCACCACTTATTTTCTCACTATGGGTAAAATACCTGTTTACTTAAAAATGTTTATTTATTTGAAATAATGCTAGTAAAAACTATAATGGGGATCCAATATATTGATATATAAGTGGCAACATATTTGTATCATGGTACTCCATATGTTAACTTTTCCCCTTTTCTTATATCTAATTTAAATAATCGCTGTATGCTTGGCATTTACACTCTATAGATATATGATCTTCTATGGACATTTGATGACTAGTATATATGGTGTGTTGCTTTTCTTCACACAGTTATTTTTTGCTTTTGATTTAATATATTTGGAAGATATTTTTTTTTTTTCTTTCCTTTTTGGTTTTTCTCCATATTGTCCAGTGTATTGAATTTGTTTTTAATATTGATATGTGAATAAAGTATTTTTATTTTTATATGGGATGTGACTCAAATTTTGGTTTGTATATATGGTAATACTATTAATAATAATAATTTATGAATAAAAATGACTTATTGTGATACAATAACAATATAATCTATGGTTTTTGTTAAGCTACTATTTTCTTTTTCAAAGGTAAGAATATGTTAAAGTTTAGCATGTTATAGCTCAAAGGCTTGTTACATAACTTTATTTTCAGGAACGCAAATTGTGATGTTATGTAATAATAGTTTGTCCCTTTGTGGCAATTCTAGATATAGGTCTATAGCTTTTGGTCAAAATACCAAGGATACCGAATTACAACTAATCATTGTTATATTCTTTTTGGTTCATAAGCCAGAATGTTATCCTATTCCTGCTAATCCAGTTCATCAGGTTTAGAGTTCATTTCAGTATTTTTGCCTCAATAAAATTTATTTTTTTAGATAAGAACTGTAAAACCATTAACTAATTACCTACAAGGACAGATAGTTATCTATCTATCTATCTATCTATCTATCTATCTATCTATCTATCTATCTATCTATCTATCTATCTATCTATCTCTTAAATAAATAACTACCACAATTGATTTGCTGCCTGCTGAAAATTAAATTTAACCTACATTGCATTGTATATAACACGTCTAGTGCATAATAAATTCAAAGTACTTGTTTAACATTGTGTAAGTTGCCCTCATGCTACAAAACAGTTCTGACCGCTCTTGAAGACCTCTGAGGATATCTCTTGGTACCTGAAGAAGGGGGGCTTCAAAAGATTGGACCCGCTTTTCTAGCCCATTCCTCATATACTTAGTTGGACTGATCTTGGGAATTTGGGGTCAAGTGAACACCTTGAACTATGGGCGACATGTATGATCGGCTTTCCGCCTGTTTTCAGACGTATACTGCGCCTCACTGTGCCGACTTCGCTGTCGGACGCTTAAATGAAGGGGCGTGGGTGTTCTGGGGCAGGACGCATCAGATTCGAATACTCTGACGCATGTATGAATGCCGGTCGGCAAAGTGAGGCGAATTACAGCTCCGACAGGCGGACTTAGTTCAATGTGGTCTTCCTGAGTCGGAGGACGCGCAGTGAAGCTAGAACTTATTGTAATGGGGCCAAATGTGCTCTCGGTCTACTGTTACAACAGTACACCAATAAAAATGAATTGTCTATAAAAATAATTAAATAATAAAGATAAATATCAAAGTTGTCTAAAAACGAATCCAATGTATTGAAAAAGTTGAGGATTTAAAATTAAAGGAAATATAGATCTCAAAAGAAAGAAATATCAGCTATAAAAGGTCTTAAAAATACGGAGAAAATTTAACTAATTTGACATTAAATAAGCCAATGATGGTGTTGTACTGATGTTAATTTTTGTCTTTTTTAATAAAAAAAATGTAAGATGTATTTTTACTTCTTTGACATTTTATTCTATTTAGTATATCCAGCAAGTGCCAGCACAGTCCTTGCTGGGACCTCTGTTTCTCCAAGCAGGATTTCTTTGTTCCCAGGGCTTACTGGGGGTCGTATTACGGACGTATGTACGTCCACAAATACATCACTAACTCAGCCTAAAAGAATGAACAATTAGCTTAGAATTGATACTAATGGAAAATCCGGATGTATTTGCGGACGTGCTGGCTCTTGCTTTATATACTTAATAGAATACAAGGTGAAAAAAGCAAAAAATACATTTTTGCTCTTCACTAAGATGCTTAATGATTTTTTGCTGATTTCTAGCCTGTCTCTAAACTTAATACATGTTAGACGCATTCCTAAGTTCCGTAATGCGCCTCACACACAGGCGAGGCGCAGGGAACTTTCCTCCAGAATTATGAGCGCACTTCGGGCGCCGACATAAATCAGGCGCAGTTTTCACAAAATAAACCTTGATAACGGGCGCCTTGACGTGCCGATTTTCATACATGTCGCCCTATGTGTTTCTGTGCCATTCCTTACATTTTGCATTATAGCAGGAAGCACAATTAGATCAAAAGAGACCACTGCCATTAGGGTATAGTGTTGTTATAAATGGTTGTGCTCTCAACAGTTTTTAGGTAGGTGGCATGTGTGAAAGTAACTTCTAAATGATTGCTAGGACCCAAGTTTTCCCATCAGAACATAGCTCGGCGCATCCGCAGGCCTGCCATTTTTAAATAGTGCATTCTGTTGCCATCTCCTACTCTGAATAGCACCAGGACATCCAGATGGTATAAAGGAAAATGTGATTTATTAGCCCAGGCCACCTTATTCTGTCAGCATATTGTCCAGTTCACAAAGTCATTGAAGGCATTTTTTTGCAGCAGAATGGGGTCAACACAGGGGCCGTAAGTCGTCTACAGCTATACAGCCCCATACACAGCAAGCTGCACACACTTATTTTTATCAATTTTTACTTTAGAATTTGTCTGTGAAATGAGTCCAGACTAGAGATGGGCGAATTTCCCGAAATTCTTTTCGTTCACTTCGCCGAATTTCTCGGCAAAAAAGAAATTACTTCGGCACGAATCACGTTAAAAAACAGCTATTTCCAGGCTGCACAGAGCCTGCAGGGTGCTGTAGAACGTTGTGTCATGCTTAAATATGCAGAGGGAGCTTGGTTTGGTCTTCATACAATGTTGCGTTTTAGTATGACACGCACATGACTGCCGCCGCTCTTAGAATCGCTTCACTATAAAATTCCCTGGACACTTAAGAGGGCAAAAAACTGACCAAAAAACTGAAGCGGGAATGTTGCCTGATAAAGTCATGCCAGAGAAAGCTGGAAAAAAAACAAGCTGAGAGCTCCGGTGGAAACATTAGTGACAAAAGTGTGGAGGTGCAGCGGCAGCCACAGCAGCAGAGGGCAAGAAATGCCAATGCATTTGGGAGGTGGCAAA
>JAODAL010054140.1:0-24817 GCA_025379985.1 Phyllomedusa bahiana | reverse complement strand
CCAAAAAACACACAGATATTGCAGCATGTACTCACGCGCCGCATTACCAAAAAAAGAACATACCCTTAAGGAAATTTCTGCACTTAGGAAAATAATGTCACTATACACACCAATCAGCCAAACATAAAAATTGTGAAAGGAAACTTGACATCCCTGATAATGCCCCTTCCCAGGCGGGGGGGGGGGGGGAAGCAAAAACCCCCATTTGAAGGAAAAAAACATGGACATGTATAAGGATCTATGCAACACTGTCAAAGGCCAGATTGTGATGGCTAGACCTCTAATGCAGAGCGGCAGTCCTTGTGAGGTGTCCTAGGTGCACATTAGTACATCCAAAAAAGTGGTCCAAGAAAGTATAATTGGTAAACAAGTGACAGGATTATGCGTGACCAAGACTCGGTGATGTACATGGGGGGTGAAGGAGCTACTATTACAAACTTTTGAAAAAATAAATGTTGGCTATGATAGAAAGAGGTCAGGACAAACCGGCATCACAGCTTATTGTGCATTGGGATGTGTAGCCACAGACTAGAATGGTTTGGTGGCTGCTTCTCCTCCATTGTGGCTCTTTTCTACACTGTTGCCACAATTACAGCGACATCACATTTCTAGTTTTTACCCCCGTGGTCACTCTTTTGTGACCCACACGAAAAGGTCCTAAAAGGCCCGAAACTTTGTTACACCGGTCTATTTTCCTTATTGGTCTACATACACCGTAGGGCAAATACATTTACACCTTCAATTGCATATAAACTTCCTGTGGATTTTTTCATACGTTTTTGGTTTGCAACGTCCTTCTACAGGACGCCTACTTCTGTTTTGACAGAGTGCCGAACATCCCTTTCAACTAACCACAGACTTAGAGGGCCCATGCTGACCCCCGTCCATTGCCAAAAGTACCTACAAAAAGGGTAAATGGACCACGGAGCAATGGGAAAAAGGTGGCCCATCTTTAAACCCCCTGGGTGCAGGGGGCATCACTTACCTGTGGAAGACGGGGGGCCCGGAGCATTTTTGGGGAAAAGGCCATTAGTTCACCCCACATACAGTATATTTCTAAAGACTGACCTCCATGAGCTAAATAATGACCGCGTCACACTGCAACACTTGTTCAGGAACAGGACAGGTTTAAAGTATTGACTTGGCCACCAAAATTCCACAGATCAAGCATCTCTTGGATGTCCTGGAAAAACAGCGTTGATGTAGAGACTTCACCTTGCAAGCATCTGCTGTTAACATCTTGGTGCCAGGTAGCAGATGACACCTTTAGAGGTCTTGTGGACTCCATGCCCCAATGAGTAAGAGCGGTTTTAGTGGCATGAGGAAGTCTTACACAACGTAATTCATGGGGTTTTAATATTACAGCCGATCAGTGTATAACTATGCACCCAACATTTACTATAAACACCAGGGGACACGGGGAAACTGTTCAGATTTGGAGATGAAAATGAAGATGGTGGAGATGACAAGACATACAGTATGTATTAAATCTGTTTGTACCACGGAACAACACAAACTGTTATCTGTCCTGCCTCAAACCCCTTTTTTTTTGTCACTAACTTAAAGGGTTTCCCAAAATCAATTCTCTTACCTCAGTTGTTTTCTGGTTTCACTTTGAATTTAGGGACATGTTTACTGGGTTCCACTAGGCGCAGTAAAGGGTCCGTAATATAGAACAAATACTGGGAGCCATCATGAGAGAGGGAAAGGTCTGTAGCATAGCAACCATGCTGGCAGCCTATCATAAGATGGAAAGGTCTGTAGCTATAGCATCCTGGGGCCCAAAATCAGGAGAGATAAAAAAGGTCTGCAGCTATAGCAACCCGTGGCAGCCTATCAGGAAATGGACCAGTTCTGAGCTATAGGATCTGATGCAGCCCATACAAAGGGGATATCTAGGAAAAGGTGGGGACCCAAAAAACAAAGTGTTTTTTTTTTTGCAAGATTTTTAACAAAAAAAAGCACGATCCTGAGTGAACAACCCCCTTTAAAGTAAAAGGGAAAAAAATTTAAAAATTTTGACAAAAACCCAACTCACATCGGCCTCAGAAGTTCTGGTAGGACCATCTGTCGCAGATTCTGACAAAAATGGAAAAAGAAAGTAGCCCAACATTGTACGCTACTTTTCCATTAAGGAAAACCCTGCGGTCTCCATTATGGAGTCCCATCTGCATCCGCCATGGAACAGATCCAGCACTGCTGTTCTTTTCAGTTTTCTGCTTGTATGATGGAACAGAAAAGCAGAAATGACCATGCACGAAACAAGAGACGAACGAAACGAGACACAGGTTTCATCAGATTTAAAATTTTATTTTAAATACTACATATTTGTATGTGAGAATCACTCTCCACAGCCCCAACACATGATGATCAGTCACAGATATAAAAGATGAGTCAGAGCACTATCTGTCGTGATCAAGAAGGGCCAATGCCGAGAGACAAGCAGAGTGTAAAAAAATACAACGGGAGATCCAGAAACCTCCTCCGAATGTCACACATTCATATGGATTCAGATTGTGGGAAGAGGAACACAGTGTCTGCTGAGGGCGGCCAGGGAAACCTCCTCCTGCTCGGGGCAGACATGTATGTGGGCCAGTGAAGGCTTCAGCATAACCTTCTTGCCTACCTGAGATATCTATAGCGTATCCTATGTTCTTTATTGGGATGAGGACCTCCAGCATCTGGATAGGACACAAAAACCCTACTCCGAACAGGTTTTCAACATACAGTTACTACAGTCTTAGTTTTATTAGGGTGCAATTTGCTCAGAATGTATGACCCCTGGGTCCCCCCCCCCTCCACCTCAAACCCCACCAACGGGCATGTTTTCCCGCTTTCCCTTTGCATTGCACCGGGGATATAATTATGGGCAGTGCCTTCTGGGGGAGATCCTGAAAAAAAGACCCGTTGGTGGGGGGTGAGGGCTGGATTTGGGAAAAAGCTAGACCTACCAACCTGAAAAGTGACCGCTATTGTCTGGTCATCACTTACAAGGTCAAGTCAAATCTTTGCACTTTGCTCAGTCATTCACAAAAACAACGAACCCCAATAAATACAGTCACTTCTATAGCTTTCGTTTTACCCTGAAGACCGACGCCCCACCCGAACCCTTCCAACACTAGTCCCTTTTGGGTTTAAAAAAAATTTTGACTTCTGTCTACAAAACCCAAATTTTAAAAGAAAACAGATTTAAAAAAATACAAACAAAACCCAAAACCCCTCCAAATTTTCAACTTTCCCAATGGTTTCTTGGGGGGAAGAACACTGTTGTGACCGGGGGGGAACTTCCCGCGGGGGTGCAAGTAGTGAACCAGAAAACCCCTTTTCCTAAAATTTTTAAAGGAAAAGGAAAAAAAAAAAAAAAAAAAAAAACAAAAAAAGAAACCAGAAAAAAGGGGAAAAAAAAAAAAGAAAAAAAGAGGGGAAAAGGGAAAAAAGGGAAGAAAAAAAATAAAGGGGGGGAGGGTAAAAAAAAAAAAGAAAAAAAAAGGGGAAAAAAAAAAAAAAAAGAAAAAAAAATTTTGGGGGAAAAAAAAAAAAAAAGAAAAAAAAAAAAAAAATTTTAAAGATTATTTAAAAAAAAAAAACCCCCCCCAGAAAAAAAAAAAAAAAAAAAAAAAAAGGACAAAAAAGGGAAAATACCAAAAAAAAAAAAAGAAAAAAGAACAAAAAAAAAGGGGGGAAAAAAGGGGAAAAAAAAAAAAAAAAAAAAAAAGGGGAAAATTGGGGGGGTAGTCCTCACGTAAAATTTTTGGGAAAATACGTGGATCAAGTAATATAGATTTGAAGGCTTGGATACCTCTTGGCTCTGAAAGAAGCAACAAAGGCGATCACTGAATACTTTGGTGGTTGGCCCGAAAAAAGGGGAGCTGCCCCTCCTCTGCACAGCAAAAAACCCAAAACTTTAAAAAGGGGAAAAATATCCCTTTGCAACAAACCCTTTACATATTAGGGTTTTTGCAACCCCACCACACAGAGACCGGGAAAAGCGCAGTCCTAGGACCCCCATGGGCAACAGATGTAGGACAATGGTGATGTTCCTCCTGTAATGCTTCTGTTCTCATCTTGGAAATGACCCACAACTTGCGTCTTCTTATCGAACAGCTGTTAAGAGAAACGCTTAGTTCCTCTCCTCAATGAGCGAGCTGGTGGGGCTGCTGAGGTCACTTGGGCTACTCGGGTTGGTGGGGGTGCTGGCATTGCTGGCGTTACTGGAGTTGCCAGCGTCAACCGAGCCTTTTTTGGAGCGTTTACGCCACTCGGGAACCTGACTGTTTGACATGCCCGGAGGCTTGATGTTCTGACGATCCTTCCCCCCTTTTTTCCTGTGTTCCCCTCTTCTCTTCTGTTTCATGGATGTGGACTGGAGTGACGGGACAGGGAAGGAGATGGAGGCACGGAGGCTGGACGTGGATAGCGGAAACCTGAAGCCTAGAAACAAGCACATCCTAGTTTGGTATCTAGTGCATCTAATTTCACTGCTCTGGAAAATATTCATCCATAGGATAATGAAGGTTTTGTGCTATTGAGTACTGCAATCTTGGTACGCACATGCTTGGGTGTGTATGGTCATATTTAATGTTGCGATATACAAGGTTTGTTAAAAAAAAATTCAAAAATACTTTTAAAAAAATTCACTGCTCTACAACAACGCATCACCATGCACAGGTACCAAGGCTGGTTTGTAAACCAACCATTTCAGTAGTGCAGGAGAAAAAGGACAGAAGTAGGTTGTATTTTCCTAAACCTCAATGTAAAATCTCTAAGTGTGACTCCAACTATTACAGTCAATTTTGGTACCTGAAGGGTAGTTTAGCGGCCCTTTGAGAACGGAGTGGTTTATAGGGTTTTTTAAAACAGGGAGAGGAGCGAGCTTAAAATTAGGGGTTTTAAAAGATAGGGAGAAAGCTGAGTTGTGATATTAGGGTTAATATAAGGGAGAAGCTAGCTCGGATAAAAAGGTGATATGAAGAGGGGAGGGGCTGGTTTTGATAATGGGTATGAAAGGAGGGACTGAGCTCTGTGAATATAGGGGGTAGATAGAGGAGAGGGGCTGGCTCGTGATTATGGTTTTAAAAGAAAAGGAAAAGCGAGCTCTGTGAAATTAATAGGGTTTAAAAGGGAAGGGGCTGAGCTCTTGATAAATTAGGGTTATTAAAAAAAAGGAAAAGGGCTGAACTCCGATATTAAGGTTATATAATAAAGGGGGGACTGAAAACCCGTATATAAGGTTATAAATAAAGGAGAGGGGGGAAATTGATTATAAAAGGGGTTTTATGATAGAGGAGAGGGGGGGCGGAGAGCTTGTATTATAGGGTTTAATGATAGAGGGGAAAGGGGGGAGAGCTCTGTGATATATAGGGTTTTAAAAATAAGGAAGAGAAGCTAGCTCTGGGATATATGGGTTATTGATAGAGGAGAGGAGCGGAGAGCTCTGGATTTTTAGGGTTATATGAAGAGGAAGAGAAGCTAGCTCTGGGGTATATAGGGGTTTTGATAGAGGAGAGAAATATTACACATCCCGCATCGACAGATAGCAAAACCCCTTGACAGGTTCCCTTTAGTTATAAATTGCAGCGTGGGGGAAAAATCGACCAAAAATCAATTTCATGGAGTTTTTATTTTCCCCCATTTGGGTCAGTTTTCCTCACACCAAAAAATATATACGGATAGGTTATTGATGAATCTAGATTGTAAGTCCCGGTCCCCATTGGGGCTCATGTGAATCACAACACTGTCTATACAACACAGCAGAATATGCTGGTGCTATATAAATCACAAAAAAAAATCCTTTCAAAAATCATTTACTGAATCGTTTACTGAAACATATTCAAGTTATAGTCATAAATGGACATGGATATAAAGTCCAGACTTTCAGCTTTCATTTGAGGGAATCCACTTAAAAATTTGGGTGAAGGGGTTTTGGGTTTCAGCTCCTTAAAATGGGCCCCCGTTTATATTGGGGGGCCAAAATAATCGGGCAAATTAAATAATACGTTATTTTCTAATACTTTTTTTTAAAACCCCTTGTTTCAATGACGGCCCGAAGTCTTGAGCTAGGACATCACCAAGCTGCGTTCCCCTTGTAATCTCTTCTCGGCCTTTTTCTGCAGCGGGTTTCCATTGCGGTTGTTTGTGGCTTTCTGTCTGAAGTTTAGTCTTTAACAAGGAAAAGTGCTCAATTGGGGGTTTGGGTCCGTGACCGACTCGGCCATTTAAAATATTCCCCCTTCTTTTTTTTTAAAAAAATTCCTGGGGTTGCTTTTGGGTTTTTGTTTAGGTTCATTTTCATCTGTATCTGAAAACTGACCAATCAGTTTGGCTGTATTTGCCCCGGATTTGAGCAAAGTAGTCCCCGAAATTCTCCGGGTGTTTGGAATATCAAAAACCAACCAAATCTACCATAAAAAAGACTGCATGAAAGTAAACAAGGGTTTTTACTGCACGGGGCAAGGCACTCATAACCTCCCCCAAAAAAAAAAGGCAGATTGGCCTCCTAAAAAAAACATTAAAAAAGCCAGAACAGTCCTGGAAGAACATTCTTTGGACAGATGGAAAGAAAAAAGTATGGTGAAGGTGTGGTAAAGCTCATGATGCAAAACTACCCATATCTGAAAACAAGGGAGGAAGTCTGAAAACTTGGGGCATACAGGGCTGCCAGTGGCTCTGGGTCACTAGTGTTTTTGTGAATGACAAGGGCAGAAGCACCCAGATGAATTCTGGGGTATTCAGAGACAACTGTGGCCCAAATCCAGCCAAATGCATAAAAAGGATTATCGGCATTTCAAAATAAAATGGAAATTTGACCCAAAAAAAGAGCCAAAGTAATCCGGGAGTTTAAAAAGCAAAGAAAATTGGAATATTCAAGAAAGGCCAATCAGTCACGATTTTAACCCAATTGAGCGATTCACTTGTTAAAGACAAAATTCAGACAAAAATCCAAGACAAACAGCAATGAAAACTGCTGCAGAAAAGGGGCGAGACAGGCTTTAAAGGGGGTTGTATATTTCTTGAATGGTCTTCAGAATAATAACAGTGAATAAAAACTTTGCAATTGGTACTTAGAAAAAGCTGTCTTGTATTCACATTTTTCCTTATTTTCTGTTTTACATTTATCCAGTGCTGGTGGGCCCCCTCCACGTTGCTTTTCCTAGTGAGAGTTCATTTAATTCTGTCCCCCCCAGTCGGCTGTTTCACAGACTTGCATTCCTGCCCTCTTTCAAATAAGGCCGACACATTTTCACTCTGCACACCCAAAAAACAAAATAACCTTTAGGGCTTCACAATCAAAAACACACAATTGTGCGAGGGCCTAAACAAGAAGGAGAATTAGGGGCTGAAACATTTCATTTGCATAGCTCTGGAGGATTTTTATACAAGACGGGATTCAATTTTGAACAAAATGAAAGCCTGGGTATGTAAACAGCTTTTACTACCTGCATGGGGAGCGACACAGGAATTGGAAGGGGGGGGGGGGGGCCGGAGCCCATGAACAGGAAGGGGGGGGGGGGGGGAGGGCACCCCTCGGTTAAGAAACATCCTAAATTTTCTTAACCGAGAGCTGTGAGAGCACTGAAACAGGCTAACAAACGAACGTTACATCCCCTTTAAGAAGGAGGAAACACGCCCCGTGATGCCCACGATTAAATATTCGGCCGTCATTGCCAAAAAAGAGTTTTTCAACCAAGAAAATTAGAAAATTAAATTTTTTTTTATTTACAATTTTTCATTTCCCCCAATTTATTTGGGGGTCCCAAAAAACGGGCGGCCCATGGAAGGGCTGAAACTCCAACCCCTTTCATCCAATTTTTAATATAAACCCTTCAAATGAAGTGAAATTTGGGGACTTTAGTCCTTGAAATTGATTATGTTTTAGTAAATGGGTAAAAAAAAAACCCCAAAAAAATTTGTGCCCCGATCCAAACATTATGGACTTGATGTATCATTTAAACATTTTTTCTCCATTTTTTATTTGGCAATAGGTCAACCTATAAAAAGGTATAACGTATGGTGTACTTTTTTTTTGCGAGATGCACTTGTATAGACTATCACAGCGAACTACTCTGTTCACAATGTATACTTGTATGACGAAGCACAACTGACCTCCATTAGGGGCTGTTTAACCCAGGACAAATACCGGTCGGTTTATCCAATATTTGCACTGTTTTGGCTGTGCACAGGGTGGCAGGGGGGGCGGCTTTTCTCCGCAATTGCAAGGGAAAATTTTTCCTTAGCGTTCTTTGGGGTAAAAAAAGGGGAAAAAAACTGTTCTTTGTTTTTTTCCCCCCGGGATTCAAACCCCCCAAAACCCCCAATAACTTTTTGTTTTTTAACCCTTTAAAAGACTTTTGGGGGCAAACAAAAAAAAAAAGGGAAAAAAGGGAAAAAAAAGGGAAAAAAAAAAGGAAAAAAAAAAAAAAATAAACAAAAAAAAAAGGGAAAGGGAAAAAAGGGGGAAATTTAGGGGAAGGGGAAAAATAAAGAAAAGAAAAGAAAAAGAAAAAAAAATAAAAAATAAAAAAAAAAAAAAAGAAAAAAAAAACCAAACAAAAAAACCAAAACCCAAAAAAGGGGGAAAACCCAACAACCCCCCCAAAAAGAAAAAAAAAAAGAAAATAAAATTTTTTTTTCCAAAAATACAAGCAGGGAACCAGGGGGGGCCCCACAACGTAAAAGGGAAAGAAAAAAATAAATAAAAAAAAAAAAAATTTTTTGCGCCACAAAAAAGGCCCAAAGTTAAGGAAAAAAACCGAAAAAAAACCCCCAAAAAAAAAAGAAAAAAAAAAGGGACATTTTTTGGGGGGCGAAAATTTCTTTTATTGCTACCAGTGTTCAATACATGGGACTTTTTTTTTTAAATTAAATTTATTCCTATTTTTAGGGGACATGAAATGACCCAAAAACGGCAGTTTTGGTGTTTGGAATTTGTTTTCTTCTACGGTGTCCAGCGAAAGGGAAAACAAGTTTTATTTTATTTAATCGAACTTTTTCAGACCGCGACACCAAAAATTTTTAACTTTTTTTAAATTTTAAAATGGAAAAAAAAGGGGGGGGGGGCGAATTTGCATTTTTTAATTTTAATTTTTTTATACTTTTAAATTAACTAGGGACTCGATCTTTAAACAAACTAATGCTTGTATGGGCAAAAGCATTAGGGGTGCAAAGAAACGGCTTTCCCCCCTTTTCCCTTTGGGGCCCGGGAAATGGGGGAAAACGAAAACATGGCAGCGTGGGAAACCCACAAATTTTTTATGATTTAGACGCCCCCGACCACTTTGCTGTGGGTCTAAGGGGGTTAAAACAGCGGGGATGGAAAAAGAGATCCAAATTTACAAAACCCTAAACACCCCAGAATGGAGCCATAATCTAGGTGCGTTGAGTTAAGGGGGTTTTTCCCTCATTTATTTATCTCACCTCATCCGTTTTTTTTGGTTTTATTTTTAATTCAGGGGTTTTTTACTGGCTTCTAAGAGCAGTAAAGCAGGTTGTACTATAAAAACCCTTGACGCCTTCAGAGAGATGGAAAGGGGCTGAGTATAGCGCCTAGGAGCTGATGCAGCCCATAAAAAGGGGAATCGAGGAATAGGTAGGACACTGTTAATGGACACATATTTTAAAGTGATCTTTAACATAAAAAGCAATCCTTGTGGTGAGACAACCCCTTTCAGGATATGTTCAAGACAAGGCCACTATCTTGAATGCCACCATATTGGACAAGTTTTTTTCAATGGTAAAATGGTCGTATAGCAAACCAAAGACGACTAGAATTATCTCAAATTGATTGCTGCGATTAGATTTGCAACATCTATTGTGGTTGAAAAGTTTAGTAACACAGAAAGTTGCAACAACATCTATTTTTTTTAAAATAAATATTTCTCTGTTATTTAAAAAAAAAAAAAAAAACTTTTAAAAAATGTAAAAATGTATGCATATTTGGCATCTCCATCCTTAACTATAAATTATAGGATATCAAAAACCACACCTATTATTAATAGGTCACTAAGTGGATATCCAAAGCACCAATCAAAATGTCCACAATAATAATCTTTGGATTATTAGTGTGGACATATAAAATATAGGATTCAACCCACACTGAATGGCATTCAATAAAATGTTACCAATGAAAACTACCAGATTTCCTAAAAAAAAAAAAATAAAAAAAAACCCCAGCCCTCAAATAAGTGCTTATACCGCTCCAGTAATGAAAAAAAAATTATATATAAAAATATTTTATGGGTCTTGAAATGAAGACATGCACAAAGAAAAAGTTGTCGAAAAAAAAAGTTTCTGGTGTGCAATAGTTATGTTTAGTATTGCTGAAATCATACTGACCCACAGTCATGGGAAAAAAAAAAAAGCTGTGGAATTTTTTTTTCATTCCTTGTAGAGTGAGTTAATGGAAGCTAAATCAATAAGTTATACATATCTACATACATGCCTCAAAGCAATGCAAAAAGAAAGGCAAGTCCTAACAGGTCTATGTCGGTAAAATAAAAAAAAAAAGAAAGAAAAAAAGTTACTGCTTGTGACCCCCTAAAAAAAAATAAAAAATAAAAAAATTGGCTATTAAAGCCTAAAAAAGTTTTTCCCAAAGAGGGTGGGGGTTCAGTGTTGCTAAGGTTTCAAACGTTATTCAGAAAACAAGAGGGTTTGGAATCTCTGTAGATTACTTTTATACAACTGGGTATTTTTGATCATCCAAACTTATGGATTCAAGTGGTGTAATCTCTCAAAACCCTTTCCTTTTTTCTGTATTCCCCATCAATCCCAAAGTTAAATGTATAAGAAGTGTGTAACAGGGCAGTTCATGTCTGCCTTAAACCCCATATGTGTTATCATAGTGTTGAGCGATTCGTTGGCTTCGGATCATCGATAGCGATAGTCGGCCCCATCGATAAGGTTTTTTGATAGTGGCATCGTTTCGCGATGACCCTTAAAAGTCATGGGGAAAAAGCAAAAACACTTTATTCTTAACCCCAAACAAGGGTGGAGAAAAGGGAAATTAACATCCACAACAGTCAAAGGATACGTGCTACTTTTGGGAACACCTTAGGGTTTTAAAAAATCACAGAAAAAAAGTCAAGACCATTTACTATCCCTGCTTGTACCACAGGCCCTGACCCTTAAACCTGCTTCACCACACAAATTAAAAAGTGCCAGAAGGCAGTATGATTTAAACCATTCATGTTACTTGAAAACTGGTCATTGATTGAATATCCCTGTCCTGGACGCTGCATGAGCCCCAAAACCTGCATGACCCCCACATTTAAAATGTGCTGGAAAAAAAGGAAGTCTTTCAACCACCTTTTTAGTTTCCAATGGACATTGACTATACTGTCATGGGCCACAGCATGAGCCCCAAACCTGCATGACCCCCCACTATTTAAATATGTGGCGGAAAAAAGGAGTCTTTCAACCACCATTTTTAGTTGAACTGGCCATTGACTATACCATGTCTCTGGGCCACAGCATGACCCAGGGCCGGAGGAGTTACAGTGGGTGCGTGAAGAGCCCAGTGTGGCGGTAAGTCATCTAGTAACACGCAGGTTTAAAATGCCCTGATGATCGCAGCAACGAAAAACTGTCGTGCTGAAGCTCTGCGTGCGGAAGCGGAAGTGTGAGAACTAAGCCTTCCTCTGTACACTGTCAATACCTGGGTAGCGCTTTTGCCCCTCCGTATGAGTGCGTACCAATTGTGCTTCACTTGGAGAATATCTGGTGGTAACGCTCTGTTACACCCAGGGGGCCCGTTTTCTTGGCATTCTTTTCTCATTTGACTCAACGTGCTGGAGGGATATGGTTCTCTGTACTTTGTTATATGTGCCGTGCTCCATATGACGCCATGTCCTTGAATAACCACATCGGTCAAGTTTTACTGTACTCTCCCTTGTACAATTCAGAGGAATTTTTTTAACAGCTATTTTGTACATGCTAGTTTTTTTGTTCTTTTATTCTAGAAAACACATGTTTTTAAAATTGGTTGGAATCACACCATGTCTTTGTTTCTATTTTTTTCCATTGTATATAAAATGGTTGTCTCAATACAGGGATGATAGCTATGTTAAAGATCTTGCATAAAAAAAAACAAAGTCATTTTGCAAAATATGTGTCCTTTTACAGTGTCCTTCCATATTCTGTTCGACAGCACCATCACCCATTGAGCCCTTCTTGCAATTGTGAAGAACAAATGTCTGTTAGAAACAACATTTTGTAGTATAGGACCTGTAGGTATAGCTGCATGTCACAGCTAAATTCCCCCAAAAATTCAAAGCATGACCCATTGACACACCTTTGGTCAATTGTGAAGATCAAATGTCTGTTAGAAACAACATTTTTTTATAATAGGATCTGTAGTGTATTGCTGCATTTCAAAAGCAGCAGACCCAAAAATTTATAAAAATGATTCTCAGCCTCGCTTAAAAATTGTGAGGGAGAAAGCCACTTAGAAGCCACATTTCTGTTACAAGGAACCATGATTTTGCTGTATTATCACAAGCTGACATGACCCCACAAAATTATATATATGATTCTCAGACCACTATTAAAAATTGTGGCGGGAGGAAAAGAAATGCCACTTAGAAGCAATTTCTGTTCCATAAGGACCATAATTATAGCTTTAATTCTCTCAGCAACCATGGACCTCAAAACCATTGACAATGCGAAAACTCTTAAGTATAGTGAGTAAATGGGGAATACGGTGTTGTCATGATACTTGCTGTCTTTTTACAGTCTCTCACAGCAAAAACCAGCAAAATGAACTGTTGGGAAAAAGAATAAAAATTGCAGTAAAGGAAATGATCATTTTAAAAAACATTTTTTCAAGAGGGACTTTTCAGTTGAAAGTGGAATGTGAAGTAGACTGGCAACTAATCGGTGACCTCGGAAATTGGGGCCACAACTTCATCAGAGATCCATGCCTGATTCATCTGATGAAGTCAACGATCCACTTTATCTGTGGAAAGCCGGATGCGTTTGTCGGTTATGATCCACAGCTGTGCATGATGGATCCGCTCAGTTAGACGCTGGCTGCTGGGCAGGACAAACACCCTCTATGGCGTGACGAGCCAGCTCGGGCCAATCAGTCCATTGGATACCCATGAAGTCTAACTTGGGTCCGGAACACATGCACTATCATCGGTGTTGTGAGACGCAGGATTGAGTGTGCACCATGGATTTAAGCTGATCTATGTGTGTT
Organism: Phyllomedusa bahiana; assembly: GCA_025379985.1. Classification (NCBI taxonomy): domain Eukaryota; kingdom Metazoa; phylum Chordata; class Amphibia; order Anura; family Hylidae; genus Phyllomedusa; species Phyllomedusa bahiana. Next base: position 11,622 of record JAODAL010054140.1, on the reverse strand, counting down.
GGATGTGTGCCCTGAATTGCATGCGTCGGTGTGATGGTGGTAACAAAGATTGCCAGAGGTCTCCCAATTAGGCTTCCGCCACTTTGCTGCTGCTGATGCTACGGGTGCTACTTGGCCTCTAATGCAGTCTCGTCGCTGATGTTGATGTTCCACGTGACATATTGGGGAACAGTGAAGCAGACGGCAATCACTATGTCTCCAGTTGATCATATCAGCAAGGTCTCCATTTACTGCATTTTCCTCTCTATTTGGGTGGGCGGGAAGGAAAGTGCGATTTTTGTTTGTACCGGGGATCCAGGAGTGGTGGCCACCCAGTAACTGTTGTTCATTTTGATGGCCTTAATCGAGGATCATTGGTTGGAGGAAAGGAGCATCCAAGCACTCATGGAGAGATGGGAGCCTTGATTTCCCAAGCACTATGGGTCGAGGGGCCCTAGCAACTGATCTTCCTCATCTTCCACTCCAGCCTCAAATTCGCGCCAAACTCTTTCCAGGCAGGGACGTCGGATAACATCGGTGTCTAGGTATATCCCTCCTCCTCCTCCTCCTCCGCTGCCTCCGCGCACAGTCTTCTTCTCAGCCCTGAAATTGCCTGAGATGATGCACCCTGAGAGCGCTGATGCGCCTCACAGTGCTCTAGCTCGGACCCCGAACCACTTCCTAATGAAGACGATGGAAATTGTGATTGAAAAAACTGTCGGGCCTTGTGGTTTTGACGGAGAGAAAGGCTCCGTGTCCCATCTGTGTCCGTCTCCTCCTCCGTCGACTGGCGGGGTCCTGATGTTTCAGTGTGTCTATCGATCGTTCCAGAAACTAAGATCACACAATGCTCATGCTGACAATGGTCCGCACTGACCATTTTGGTGGCTTCTTCAAAACTTGGCAAGGATGGATGCAGAGCTCTTTCCACTGCCATCACTTCGGTCGGCTCAACACCCCGATGGTCCGTCACCGCAGCGTGTCTGACCATGTGTCACTTCGTTTTCCGAGAGCTAGTAATGGCATTGCCGGCTGACGGCAGCCCACAATCGCTGGAAGCATGGGAGGGTGGAATTCCAGCGTGTTGCCTCGGTCAAACAAGAGACGGTTGACGGGGAGGCGGAGCTGACGCTGCAACGCAAGCCAGGCGGGACGGATAGCAGGGTTAAGCGAACGGCGGAAGTGCGAAACTCAGACCTCGAGCCTTCTTCCAGCAGGCAGTCCAGACCGGGTAGCTCTTTGAAATTTCTGGACGACGAGGTTCATGACATGTGCCAGGCAAGGGCATGTGCTACCAGCCATACACGATCTTAAGGGCTGGCCAGCAGATTTCGCCCGTGGTATGCACACCACCTTGCCTGGCACAAGGTTCTGTTCACACCCAGCAGCGCTCCGGTCTCAGTTGCTTAGAGACGTCCACAGCTCTGACATGGTTGTGTGGACGGTTCTCCAAGGGCAGATATTAATTTCAACACGGCCTGGTGTCTCTGGGCACGTGTTGCCACCAAAGGTCCTTTGGGGGGAAAGAGCCCATGCACCATCCCTGCGGTTTTGAAGTGCTGCGCCGAGCTCTGGAGAGCCACCGTCACCACAGAGAGGACCAGTGACATCCACCAGCTCAACCAGTGAGCTGTCAAGAGATATACGGCCTTGGCCATGCTTACTAGTCATGTTGTCGGTGGTGAGATGGACTTTTCCGGACACAGATGCAGAAAACGCGCTTTAAAATTTTTAGATTCACGTGGCTGGGCCAGGGCAGGGGACGGCTTTTTCTGGCAAAGAAATGGCCTGCTCGGCATCTGGTATTGGGGCAAGCGAGGGACATTGACGTGGCGGAAACCCTCTTTGTCCACCAAGACGAAAAACAACATTTCCAAGGCCAGAAGCTGGGCAATGCCGACATTTCAGGCTTTTGGCTTTGGGATGGTTTTGGGATTAAAGTGTTCTTCTGCTCCCAAACCTGGAAGACAGACAGGCTGGCTGCTGGACTGGCCGCTGTACGGCAGTGCAGGTCGTCAATACTGGTGAATTGCATCGCCCCCCCCCCCCGCGCTCTAGCCGGCACTCCGCGCGCTCACTCCCCCCCCACACGCCGGGAAGGTGGAGACATCGGTAGGTATACTCGGGCGACGTGTTAGGATACAGAGTGACGAGCGGGGGAGAGTAGATCCATGAATCTCTAGTGGTCTCAGAGGGAGCATGGGCCAGTATGAGGAAAAAGACGCTTGGTGGTGGTGGAGGGAGGATGGAGGCGGAGACAGAGGGTGTGACAGTGGTTGGATAGGCCCGCGATGGCGTCGGTCATCTGGCTCCTTTTTGTTGGCCAAGTGTTCCGCGCCTCCATTTCATACTCATGCATTCACGCTCTTGAACTGTGGACTAGACTGTTGGCTGGTGGGCTATCACACTTAAGGTTCTTGCCTCTACGTTATGCGGTTTTACGGCAAAGGCGGCATTTGACTATCGCTGGGTGAATCAGAGGGCTCTATGTTACAAAAGAAGGCCGCAGGCTTGAGAGGATCTCTGGACTCTCCTTTTTTGACTCGGACAGAATTAATGCGAGCCCTAGGAGCGGGTCAGCAAGTTCAGCGTTATGACCGACAGTTCGGCTGGCGGAATTCTTATGCGTCAGCGGTGAGGACTTTTCTCTTCAATGACGACGCCCTCTCCCTTTTTTGTGGACGGGACCCGTTATTCACCAACTTACCTCCCATCGTCTATTTCTACCTCGGTTCACAGGATGAAGCGCTCGGCGCAAAGCAAAAACTTTCTGAGGAAGATAAAAAAACAGGATGGATACGCATGGTCGTCTCAAACTAACTATCATCTATCACAAAATTAGGTGACCTTGGTCGTCCTTGACACTTTCTGAAATACAGAAGCTGGGCTACACAATAGACATGGGCGCAATGCTCACCTATTCTAGGAGTTGCCGATTTCCCGCCCATGGGATTTCTTGCGCCCGATCGTTGAAACCCTGGCTTCTCTTTCACCTTCCTCTGATGGCAGCTCATACAGCTGAAATGGGCGTCTAGTAGCAGAGAAAAATCATCCTTTTTGGACTTCTTGTATTTCTTTTAATAAAATGCCTTCTGACCCCCAAAAACCGCATTTTTGTCATCAAAGAGGTCTTCTCAGAGAACAAACGGAACTTTATTCAACAGTGCGTGGGATACCACGCACGTTGTCATTTGGGCTGCTTCATGCTTGGACAAGATGCTGTATGATGGCCCGTTGACGACATTTGTGCCGTTGACTGGGAGGTACACGAGGAGGGACTTAAGAACATGCTGGATGCGCTGGTCTGCATTAACCACTGAAGGTCTGATTGGAGAACGAGTGTTCGTTACTTAGATTCCACTGGGCCCTGACCCAGCGATGACAGGCCTGCGGTCCTGCAACTGACGATCACTGCTGCATGCGTGTGGTGGCCAGCACTGAGAAGGAGTTACCTTCTCTCTACCTTACCTCCTTTGTGCTACCCCCCTCTTTGCTTGTTTACAACCTGCATTTCGATCTCCATGTTCTGAAATATAAAAAATTTGAGAAGGTATGGAATAGTTTTGGTTAGTCTCTTATTAAAAGACAGCAAAATCACAAGTATTCTCAATCCCTCTAATCAAAACAATTATTTGCTGGATTCAAATTTAACTGCAAGGTGTCTATCACAAATCTGGACTGGGCAAAAGTCCAAAAACACACTGTATCTGTTATGTTATGGTTATAATAAACGGATTTTTTGCACCTTTCAATTTCACCTGTGGTGATGAATATTAGAATTGACTGTTTTAAAGATTTACGTAGATGATGCGTCATATGAACAGTGCTGGGTGCGCAAAATGTCAATAAAACTCACGTAACTGTTATGTTTTGGATATAAATAAACGGTATTTTTTGCCACCTTTTCAATTGGACTGTGGTGTATTATAGATTTGCTGTCTTTAAGATTTACGTAGATGCTGCGTCAATGTACAGCTGCTGGGTTGCGCTAAAAGTCAAAAAAAAAACACGTAACTATGTTTTGATAACTAATAAAACGTTATTTTTTGAACTTTCTATATTTCACCTGTGGTGAATATAGAATTGCTGTTTTAAGAATTTACGTAAGTTGCTGCGTCAATGAACAGTGCGATGCTGGGTGCGCAAACGAGTCAAAAAACACGAACTTGTGATGTTTTCGTACGATACACGGTATATTTTTGGCAACAAATCAAAAACTAGGTGTGACACAAGATTGCTGTTTGTAATTTAAGTGCAAGGTGGATATATCAACAGTCACACGTTGTAATGGGTAAATTGAACCACCTATCTGAAATGTATACTGGATTATTAAAGTGGAGTTTTGCAGTAACTAAAGAGTCCATGCAGGTTACATAGAAATGATTTTTATCCTATAATAAGTTCAGGGCTGCCTCCATTATCCAGGGAAAATATTTCAATAGCAAAACTGTTTAATAATATTAGATATTCCAACTACAAAATGTATACATCTAAAGTCTCTTGGTGAACTTTATCCAGTGTTATTTATAGTTAGAGCTTGTCTGAGTTCGCCCGCGGGGTGCCCCCCCCTTGCTCCCACCGCCCGTGAATTTTACAGTGGTAGATTCTGCTTTAAAATTTCTCTAGTAACTACATAAAATGTTTCAAATCCCTAATGTAACTAAAGTGAAGGGATCTCAGCTTAATTGTAGAGGTTTCTCTGTGAGGAAATTGATAATTTCGCTGAGCTGTTTTTTTGGGGGGCCAAAGGCAGAGCGCAGGTCCTATCTATTGAGACGCTGAGAGACACCGAGGCTGAAACAGGAAAACGTGTGTATATGTAAGAGGGCATGTGATTTTTACCAGCCAATCGCAACCATCACATCCCAGTACATGAGTTCGCACAACACATCTCACCCTGCTCTATTCTGTAACATTCTTTATTTGTGGCCGCAAATAATGACAGGAAGCGCCGAATATGGCGCGATTCTTAATAGATGATGCACAGATTTTAACCTTAATTATCGCATGATCTGGAAATTTCGATCACCATAAAAACCTTGCCGATTTCAACTTTGTCGATAAAAATCGCTCAACACTAGTTATCACACCCTTACCCTGGCCAGATACTTCCAGTCCAGCAGGTCGGAGAGGCGCTCCGTGCGGTTCCTCTGAATGATGCGTTGGCGCCGGGTTTGCTGACAGAAGTTGTACAGGAAGGACGTGAGCTGAGTGCAGGACTCGTCAACTGACCGGAAGCGGCGGTCTAAGATGTAGATACCTGCAGGAGACGAGGCCTCGTATAGTGACCGGGCATCACAAGTCTGTGCTAGAAGGAAATTATGTAATACTCCTTACCATAGGCAGAGGGGTCAGCAATATGCTCCTCCATGAAACAGCCAAACCCGGACAAGTTGGTGGAAATACTGGGGATCCCCATAACGGTACATTCAGCTGAAAAAAAGAGTAGTCACAGTCAGTCTGAGGATCTGACATTGATACCAGGCAGGTGAAATCAATAAAAGGGAGCCCACCGTGTAAGAACCTTTACTGCTCCTTTGAACAAGTCACCCAGCTTACAAAACCCATCATCATACCTTCACTATTGGGGAGGTTTCAGTTAACAGAGAGGGGTCCTCTATTCAGGAAATTAATCTTCTAGCCAAACTACAGAGCTGCTACAAAGAGTGTCTCTTGCTCTGGAGGACCTGTTCCTGTATGTAGTTAATATATTATAATATATATATATATATAATATATATATATAATATATATATATTTTTATATATATATAAAATATATATGTGTGTATGTATATATAAAATATTATATATAATATAAATAATGTGTGTATGTATATATATGTATATACACACCGTATATATGTGTCTTTAGTTATAGTGTGTGTAAAATTTTATATAATATAGATACACACACACACATTTTCACACTTTTATATACCCACACAGTTTCACACTATTATTTATATATATATATATATAAATAATTTATATATATTTTATAATTTATATATATACACCACACATATACATACAAAACATACAGTCATAGAAAAAGTTTGGGCACCCTATTAATCTTAATCATTTTTTGTTCTAAGTATTTGGGTGTTTGCAACAGCCATTTCAATTTGAAAAATTCTAATAACTGATGGACACAGTTATTTTTTCCGGATTAAAATTAGGTTTTTTGTACAAACACAAAATGTGCAATATGCATTAAACCAAATTTGACCGGTGCAAAAGTATAGGCACCCCAACAAAAGTGACTTTAAATTTATTAGTAGATCCTCCTTTGCAAAAATAACAGCCTCTGTCGCTTCCTGTAGTTTTTAACCCATTTCCCTGGATCCGGGATGAAGGTATTTTTGACCATTCCTCTTTACAAAACAATTCAAGTTCATTAAGTTTGATGGTCGCCGAGCAGGGACAGCCCGCTGCAAAGTATCCCACAGATGTTCAATGTATTCAGGTCTGGGGACGGGGATGGCCATTCCAGAACATTGTCCATTTTCCTTTGCATGAATGCCTGAGTAGATTTGGAGCCGTGTTTGGGATCATTGTTTTGGGTGAAATATCCATCCCCGCGTAACTTCAAATCATCACTGATTCTTGTACATTATTCTGAAAATGTGATACCGATTTGAATCCATGCGACCCCAACTTTAACAAGTTTCCCCGGTGCCGGCATTGGCCACAGAGCCCCAAAGCATGATGGAACCTCCACCAAATTTTAACAGTGGGTAGCAAGTGTTTTTCTTGGAATGCTGTGTTTTTGGGACGCCATGCAGAACGCCTTTTTGTATGACCAAACAACTCAATCTTTTTCATCAGTCCACAGACCTTCTTCCAAAATGAAGCTGGCTTGTCCAAATGTGCTTTTGCATACCTCAGGCGACTCGTTTGTGGCGTACTTTCAGAAACGGCTTCTTTCGCATCACTCTCCCATACAGCTTCTCCTTGTGCAAAGGTGTGCTGTATTGTTGACCGATGAAACAGGACACCATCTGCAGCAAGATGATGCTGCAGCTTTTTGGGAGGTGGTCTGTGGGATTGTCCTTGACTGTTCTCCCCGTTCTTATTCTCTGCCTTTCTGATATTTTTCTTGGCCTGCCACTTCTGGGCTTAACAAGAACTGTCCCTGTGGTCTTCCATTTCCTTACTATAATAATAATAATCTTTATTTATATAGAAACTGTGGAAACTGACAGGTTAAATCTCTGAGACAACTTTTTGTATCCTTCCCCTGAACAACTATGTTGAAAAAATCCTGTTTTCAGTCATTTGAGAGTTGTTTTGAGGAGCCCATGATGCGCTCTTCACAGGAATTCAAATAGGAGAACAACTTGCAATTGGCCACCTTAAATACCTTTTCTATCATTGGGTACACCTGGCTATGAAATTCAAAGCTCAGTGGGTTACAAAACCAATTTTGTGCTTCAGTTAGTCAGTAAAAAGTAGTTAGGAGTATTCAAATCAATAAAATGATAAGGGTACCCACATTTTTGCACGGTCCCAAAATTTGGTTTAATGCCATATGACATTTTTGTGTTAGTTTCAATAAACCTCATTTCAATCCGGAAAATTACTGGTTCATCAGTTATAAATATATCAAATTGAAATGGCTGTTGCAAACACCCAAATATTTAGAACTAAAAATGATTAAGATTAATAGGGGTGCCCAAACTTTTTCATATGACTGTATATATGTGTGTGTCTATATATATATATACACACACACACACACACACACAAATATATGATATGTGTGTATAATTATACACACATACGCTCTGTATTGGCACTTTATTAAGGTGATTTTAAAAAAAAATAAATTTGAAACTTCGCATTTCTGTCACCTTGGAAATAAGAGTGAAATGATGAGAAGTGCATATGTTGTGAAGGGTCGGCCACCACTGCTTAGCTCTCAACAAGGTATAACCCCAATTGGAGATTTCTCAGTTGACGGACTAGGGAACCATTGGGTGGTGGACCAAATGGCATTAAGAACTAGGGAGAAAAACGGGCTAGAGTATTCAGTGCTGCGGCAGGTAGCAAAGAACCTGAAGGAGCAGTTCCATTTGTTGGAGGACATCACAGGTGGTTTTATTAATATGAAACTGGAAAATAAGCTGGTGCTGCTTAGGCATCTTCGCATCTAATCCACGTAGTGATAAAAGAGAATCTAAGAGAGAATCTTTGGGGCTGCCAAAAGAAGGGAGCATTTACTTATATGAATGTTCATCAAGGTAGCATCTCTATAAGGCTGAGTTCACACGGCTTATTCACGGCGTAATTGCGGGACGGATTTCACCCGCAATTACGCCGTGTGCTGTGCAGCGGGGGCGGGGCGGCCCCATCAGCTCACCGGCCCCATAGACATTCATTATCCACAGCGCGTATGCCGCCGTGAATAATTGACATGTCACGGTGGAGACGGATTCCATAGTTCTCTATGAGAACTGTGGATTACCGTATATCTGGAACGGATTTCAGACCGTAAGTCGCGCAGGACGGTGAGACATATTTCCCAGAATACGCCGTGTGCACATTGCCTACGGAGAAGACATGAGTATAGCCTTCAATTGCCAGATCCGGTTTATACAAAGTCACTACCAGGATTAAGCAACATAAATAGGCCATCAGAGATCACGTTTTAAGCCCATTGCCGTTATTGGCAGTACTCTATAGCAGTGTTCCCCAACTCCAGTCCTCAAGCCCCACCAAAAGGTCATGTTTTCAGGATCTCCCATAGAATGCACTGACAGTAATTATATCACTGATGAAAGCCAGGAAACATGACCTGTTTGCGGGCCTTGAGGACTGGAGTTGGGGACCCCTGATCTAAAGACAATTCATCTAAATGATGGTACAGACACGGGCAATCAAGGCTTACCGGGTGTGTAGCCCCAAGGCTCATAGTAGGAGGGGAAGACTCCAAGGTGACAGCCACGGACAAACTCCTCATAATCCACTGGGAGAAGTGGGCTTGTGGAGGAGAGAAACTCTGGATGGAAAATGACCTGTGAGACGGAGGAGGAAATGGAGAAAAAAAGAAGAGAGATAAAGACAGAGTCAGTAGAAAAGGTGTTAATAATCAGAGAGAGAAGCAAGAATATAAAGTGAGCCACCGTCACACTGACACAACCTGGTTTATGCTGCTTCACCCACAGCTGTACAGTTCGGGTACGTTCACACGAGGGATTTTAATGAGGAACAAGAGGCGGATTCTGTGTCTGATCCCTCATTAAAATCCTTACATAATCTGACGGCCATTAGTTTGAATAGCCAGTCTTTGCTGCAGTTCACACTGACCTACAGCGCGGGTTTTCCACACCATGGATTCCGAATCTGTGGTGCGGAAACAAAAAAAGAATAACGCATTCATTATTTTGCGAAAACCACAGCAGTGACGGGTTTTAGCCCATTATGGGGCAAACCCCATTCCAAATCAAGATAATATTGAGGGAAAAACCCTCAAATAACTGATGTCATTTGGTTTTCTTTTTAAAGGGAAAAGACTTTTGGACTTTTCGGGGGAAAAGTCTGATGTGTCAACATACCCTTAGGGCGCGTTCACACGGCATAGGACGGCATTTGTCCTGTTTGGCGACAGTCCCCACGGCCGCGGGGGAGGGGGGGGAGGGGGGGAGGGGCGGTTTTTTCTCCCATGAGTAAAAAGGGCCCCCTCCTCCCATTGGAAGCAAAATTTTCCCTAAAAAAAACCCGGGAGGGAAAAGGGGTGTTTGTAATGTTTTCCCCCGGGAAAACCCTCAGTGGGGATGCTGCGGGGTTTTCCATGGGCACAATTTGTCATTTTTGCCCCGGGTTTTTCAGGCGTCTAAAAAACCCAAAAAGGGGCTAAAAAAACCCCCAAAAAACCCGTGCCGTGGCATCCCCCTTAAAAACACAAGGAAAAAAAGTCTGGAGCATAGAGCGCCCCTTTCCCGCAAAAAAGAAAAACTACACAAGCACAGTAAAAACTCATTAAAAAGACCACCCCCAAACCCCGAATATTTATTCTTGGGGTTCAACTTTTTTATTAATTTTCCCTCAAGGTTTTCACAATAGATAAAACTCACAATTTTAAAAGGGTAATGTTTTAGTGCAGAAACAAATCTACCTATCCAAGGAAAACCCCACCACCTCTAAAATCCAAGCCTCCAAGAGCCCCCCAAAAGCAAATTGTACAAAGCCCTTAGCTAGCCCACTAAAAGTCGGAATGACCATATGAGACTTTGTCAACCACTTCATTCTACTAAACTACCCTTTTGGAGGCAGATTATTTCTTGCCACACACACAGGTAAGGGGGTAAGAGTCCAAAACTGACTGTGCAGGAACAATCCCAATAAAGACTAGGGCTCAGAATCAATTTTTATAAGGATTAAAGGGCCCCCAAAAACAGAACTGATCAACCTTAAAAAAGGCTAAGGGTATGTTCACACATGATTTTTACCGTTTTTGAATGTTTTCGCTCCAAAACCTCACCGAAACCGTTTCTCAAGGGGTTTTTGGCCCTTTCTTGATTCCGGGGGATTTTCAGCATTGAATATGTAAGGGAGAGCGTCTCTGGATATATGGGGTTTATGGTAAGGAAGACGGCCTGTGAAATAAATTATAAAAGGGGAGAGAAACGACTCTGTGAATAAATAAGTTCCTTTCCCCTCTATTAATAATTCCATAAATCAAGCTCAGCCCCTCATATAACCCCATATATCAAGAGTACCCTCCCCTCTATTAAACCCCATCTATAAGAGCTCGTTTTCCCTTATATATAACCCCTATATATCAGACTCAGTTTCCCCTTTTATATAAACCCTATATTCCAGAGCCAGCCCCCTTTCAACAACCGTATATATCACGAGTCAGCTCCTCTATAAAAACCCCATAAATTACAGACCCCCTCCTCTCTCATCCACCCTGCCTAAAAGTGAAGGAAAAAAAACCAAAAATTGTTGGTTTAAAAATGACCTTAAATTTCATATGGATGACTGATTATTTAGTGGGAATATCAACTTTTTGGGGCGGGCCCCCAATATGCCCCTTTTAAACCCCTATTCCTTTATTGTGTCTTTAAAATCTAGAAAAAATGCTTTAAACCCTAATTTCAGGGCAAAAAGGAATTTCATTTTTTTAAAATTTATACAAAAATTTTTGCTATTGACACTGCAATTTTTTGTACTTGGGGCAACTTTCACAAATAATGAGGGGAAAAACGTGCATTCCAAGATGTTTTTGCACAACCCTAGGAAGAGAATGTGCACATACCTCCTCATAATGGGCACTATGTTGAAGTAAACCCCTTGATAGTTTCAAGATGCGTTTTGAGTCGTCCACCTGTTAGGGGTTGAGATTGAGGAATGACGTCTCTTAGGGAAACAGGGTTTATTGTTATTAATGAAGACCTTATGACTTTAAGCTCTAGGGAAAATCAGATTTAAAAAATACTTTTCAAGGGGAATCTTTGAAGAAACCCTTTTAAACTGAACCCCAAACAATCATTTGCCCCAAATGCTGCCTCAACCCCCCAAAATTTTTAAAGGTTTACATATCAACCTGAAAAGGGCCCCCCCTGTATTACATGGAGGGGCTGGCCCTTTGATAACTGCTTGACAAATAAAAAGTCTTGAGTGAATGCATCCCTTA
>JAODAL010054139.1:0-24819 GCA_025379985.1 Phyllomedusa bahiana | reverse complement strand
ACGCATTCGGGACATTTTTCTATGCAGTAAAAAAGCGCCAATTCAAACACAGCGGTGTCGAAACTATGCTGAAGTCCTAATGGGAGTTGTAGTACATCACAGTGGAAATAGAGAAAGTGAAGCGTGCAAAGTGGAGGGGGATTTACTTTGGAACTTTTTAGCGGAGAAGCCTGGTGGATCTACCATTGGGTACCGCATCCGGATGGTTTGAACATCAAAAAGACATTCAGTATCACTATTAAACTTTTTAAAGTTCCCATTTCTTGTTTTTTTTTATTAGTGTAAAAATTTTTTTAAAGATTTGAATAACCCCCCCCCTTTGCTCCAGGGTATTTAAGATCCCTTTTGGGCAGGGGATGTAGTCATGAGTGGGGTCATGTGACCCGATACGCGTCGACAACAACGGGTTGATTAGCCCAATGCTGTGGTTTCATTTGTCTGCTTTTTGGATACAATTTTTAAGAAAAAAATTTAAAATGAAGTAGCAAAGTTGCCTTTTAAAACAACCCCGGGTTGATTACGTTGATTTCCAGTCTATGTTGTTTTTCCCTGCTTTTGGGGAGGGTTTAGGACTTTTTGCATCTGGGCCATTCCTTTTTTTTGCCACTCCAGAATGTCTTGTCCCAAAGTTGACCTCATGCTGCTGCCGCCGTCACCTCACTTCTGTCATTGTGCACTCTGTGGCCTACTCCTGTTTTTGCCAATTTCCGAAAGCATTGTTCCACGTCTATCATGATCTCTGTGGTGCTGCCCTGCCTCCACACTGGTCTTGTGCCACTCTGTGGGTACTCCTGTTTTTTCCACCTCCCGAATGTCTTGTGCCACTGTTTACCCATGCGCTGGTGGCTGCCGCCCTCCCCCACCCCACCTGTCACTAAGTTGCCACCCGAGCTCTCGCTTGTTTTTTTCCCGCTTTCGTGGGATACTTTATAGACAAAATTCCCGCTTTAGTTTTTTGGGGCAGTTTTTCCCCTTAAATGCCGGGGAAATTTTGAGTGAAGCGATTCTAATAGCGGCGGCAGTAAAATCGGTCATACTAAACACAAATTGTAGAAGACCAAACCCAACTCCCTCTGATATTTAAAACATGGACAGCTTCTACAGACCTGCAGGCTCTGTGCAGCCTGGAAATAGCTGTTTTTTTTCGTGTTGCCCCGAAGAAATTGGGAAAAAAAGTTATTTTTTGTGGGGAAAATTCGGCGAAGTGAAGCAAAACAGAATTTTTGAGAAATTCGCCCTTTTAAATATATTATGAATGTATGGGAGCATGAATGACATGATCGTAGTTTTCTATGGTATAATATGAATGTATGGGAGCATAGAATGCACATAATCATTTTGCTATCTATGAATTATATGACTGAATGGAAACATAGGGGCATGTATGTGGGATTTCGCCTTTTTTCTGGCAAAAAAAAGGCGCCTCACGTTCGAATCCCCTGTCAGCCACGGGGGATGCGGTGTTAGGGAACCCTCCCCCACTTTAGGATTGCTAACATGAAGGGGCGGAAAAATGGGCGCGGTGGGGCCGTTTGGGGCGGGACGCCCCAATTCAAATACTCCGAGGCAGCTGTAACGGCTCGGAAAAAGTGCGGGCCGCGGCCCCTTCACCTCGACGGCAGCCCTAGTTGAAGTTGGTCTAAATGAGCGGAGGAGGCAAAGTGAAGCGAGAATGTAAAATTAGGGAAAAATTTAAAAGATCCCCAAAAAAATAAAATCTCAGTTCAGTTCCGGAGGCAGGAGTATGATTCCAAAACTCGTTTTTATTAGGTGAAAAACATTATCTGAAAAAGGCCAAAACCCTTCAAAAAAAATACATAAAAAAATCACTTAAAAAAATCAAGAAGGCGCAACATCAGGAATTATTATCGGGAAATTTCCCGGGGAAAATACAGTAATTCAAATTCTGTAAGCGCTTTCTTGGTTGGGCAAAAAACCAGCCAATCAGAATACGATTTTGACATTGCCCATTAAAACCCTATGGGTAGTGTTGCCCAATCAAATAAAAAAGGCAGGACAGTTCAAAATAAAGTAAAAAAGGGCAGAAAAGAGCTGATTGGTTGAACTAGGGGGGTTTGGTATGGGCCCAATAAAAGCGCGAGCTTTTGTCCCTTTGTAGTCTATGGACAGATCGGGGCACTGAAATCTCAGCTCCCTGGGGGCATGGATATTAGGAAAAAATCTTTTTATTAGGTTAAACTTTTCTCTGAAAAAGAGCTGAACCTTTTTTAAAATACATCAATCAAACCCCAACAACGGTTTGTTCCCCGGGGGCCGGCGCTACATCAGAATTGGGATATTGTAAATTGCAGGAAATACGTAATTAAATTTGTAAGGCTTTCATTGGTCAGCAAAAACCAACCAATCAGAATAGGGTGACGTAAACCCATTATAACTATGGAGTAGTGTTGAAAATCAAATGAAAAGGGGGAATTTTAAAAAATAAGTTAAAAAGGCGAAAGGGTTTGGTTGGACCGGGCGGCGTTATGAATCCACCAATCATTGTAGGGTCTATTTTAGTGGGAAAGAAGGGCGGATGAAGGGCGCCCAAAAGTTATTTGTCTATGGGGAAATATTTAGTACTGTGTTGGTTGGGGGGAAGGGGGGGCTGTTGCTTAGCCAATCAGCGGGGAGCTACTTATTTAGAGTTTATGGGGAAAAGAAAGAGAGCGGCTTTTTGTGATTGGCTAAGTTAAAAGAAGCCGGTTTTTTGGGACCAAGGGGAGAGGGCGCCCACTCTTAGGGGTTTTTTAAATGCAATTTTAAAATAAAACTGTCATGTCGAAATAAAATGATAAGACCCACGAAGTTGGGGGGTGTGTATTAAAAAGAACAGTAATTGAGGGAACGAAAATAAAGAAAAACAAAAAGGGAAATTTAAGAGTTCATTTTTATTTGTTTATTTTGTTTTCCCCTATTATTGTTATTTTTTTTAACAAATGGCCAATTCCCGAGTTTATAAATTTATTTCTGGCATGTCAGTTTTATTAAGATTGCATTAGAAAACCCATAAAAGCATAGCTCGCTCTCCCATTGGCCCAAATAACTGCGCCTCTTTAACTTTAAACCCAAACACAAAAAGAAACTGCTCTGCTTTCTTTTCCTCATGATATTATGAGATAAGTAGTCAAACCATGATTGGCTAGCGGCGAGCTCCTTTCCCCCCCAACCAATCACGTACAGAATATTTCCCTAGAAGTAATAACTTTTTGGGCGCCCCCCTTGCTCCACTCAAAATTGAAGCACTACTTGAATGGTGGATTCATTTTCTTCACCTGGTTTAACCAATCAGTCTTTTCTGCCCTTTTTAACTGTTTTTTGAACTGTCCCCCCCTTTTTTTTTTTGATTGGTCCACTCTCCATAGGTTATAATGGTTCACGTCGCTACTATTCTGATTGATTGGTTTTGCCCACAAGAGAAGCGCTTACAGAATTTGAATTTCGTATTCCGGGAATTTTTCAATATCCCAAAATTTCCCGATGTTTCGCCGTTCTGGATTTTTTGTTAGTTTTTTTTTTATGTATTTTTTTTGAGGTTTAGCTCTTTTTAAAATAATGTTTTACCCAATAAAAAAGTTTTTTTTTTTTTCATTTTCCATGCCTCATGGAGCTGAGAGCTGAGATTTTTTTCTTGAGCGTTTATATATTTTCACTTTGATTTTTAATGATCCCCCTTTTTCACAATTTAATCGCTTTTAGAAAGTTTTTATTTTTCACTTTATTCATTCATTCATTGAAAGACAAATTTTTTGCTTTTCACTAACATGTTTAAGATTTTTGTTCATTTTTCCCGCTGCTCGAATCGGAATTGTTAGGGGCAGTCCTTTTCCTAAACCCCCAAATGCGGGCCCCACCCCACTGGCGAGGGCAGGGGGGAAATTTTCACCCCATTATGGCGCACCTCCTCGGGCTGTGAATCTTAGGCGCAGTCACACACTGGCGAGGCCAGGTGGACTTTACACCGCATGTATGAGCGCACCCCGGGCGCCAATCATGAGGGACAGCTTTCACGTTCGAGCGCTCGAAAATGTGCGCCCCGACGCGCCGAAATTCATACATGTCGCCCATAGAATGCACATGATAAGTAGTTACTATGAATATAATATGTATGGAAACACAGAACGCACGGGATTAGTAGTTACTTTCTATGAATATAACATGACATGTATGGAAAAATTGAATGCACATGATCAGTAGTTACTATCTATGAATATATTATGATATGTATGGGAACACAGAATACACATGATCAGTAGTTACTGTCTATGAATATAGGAAGGCATGTATGGAAACATAGAATGCACATGATAAGTAGTTACTATGAATATAATATGATATGTATGGGAACATAGAATGCACATGATCAGTAGTTACTATCTATGAATATAATATGACATGTATGGGAACATGGAATGCACGTGATCAGTAGTTACTATCTATGAATATATTATGATATGTATGGGAACATAGAATGTGTAACGGTCTGCTGTAATGGATCCGCTGGACCACCGCAAGCGATGGTGGAAGCCCACACCAGGGAGCGGAATCTAAGTAGGTTCCGGTATTCACCAGAGACTGCCGCAAAGCGTGATGGACTTGCTGCGGCGGGAGTATTCCAGGTCGCTTCCACTGGCGGAACTTGCTTGCGGTGGCGGCCAGGGGTAGACGAGGTACAGATTTGTCAGGCAGGCTCGTAGTCGGGGACAAACAGGAAGGTCAGGGCAGGCGGCAGAGACTCGTTGTCAGGAACGTAGGCAAGCAACGTAGGTACATGGTAATCAGGAGAAGTCTACAGGAACGCTTTCTCTATAGGCGATGGGTACGAAATATCCTGCGAGGTTAATAGGAAGAGGCAGTCTTTAATAGGGACAGCGCCCGGCAATAGCCAATTACCGGTGCACTGGCCCTTTAAATTTAACACTGCCGGCGAGCGCACCCTAGGGAGCGGGACCGCGTGCACCGAGGGACAGAGGCAGACGGAACAGGAGCCTGACCGGGTAAGTGGACCTGGACACCGGCAGGGGAGCGAGTGGACCCCCGACCCAAAGTGCGGGACGGGGCGCTGCATGGCATGGGGGCACGGATGCGCCTGCAACCCGGGTCGTGGGTCGCAGGGGCATCCATGTCAGTTCCCTCCCTCTTTGGCCCCCCCCCCCCCCCTCATTCTAGTCTGGAGGAATCTCTGGATTACACTACGGTCCAGAATATTCTCCTCCGGCTCCCAAGACCTTTCCTTGGGCCCGAAACCCTTCCAGTCAACGAGAAAATATCGTTTCCCACTAGTCCTCCTCATACCCAAGATTTCCTTGACCACAAAGACATTGGAGGCATCAGCCACAGACGAAGGAGGACTCCCTTTCCCGAGAGAAAGATTCAGGACCAGGGGTTTTAGTACGAGAACATAAAAAGGAGTTCGGGATGGCATGGTAGGTGGGAGCCGGAAGTTTTATAGGCCCCCGGTTTATGGGCCTAAGGACCTCAAAAAGGTCCCAAAAACGGGATCCCAGTTTGTGGGTTTGGGGCTCTTGAGGCGGACAAATTTGGCCGACAGCTACACCTTGTCACCCGGGGAGAAGACTGGAGGAGGACTTCTTCTTTTATCTGCTTGAGCCTTCGTGCGCTCAGAAGCATGGAGCAGAGATTGGCGGGTCAGGACAGAGGGTTTTTCATGTCCTGAACTAGTGCATCCGCCGCCGGGACCTCAGATGGGGATGACAGTGGGAGAGGTGGGCGGGGATGCAGACCATACATGATGTAGAAGGGGGAGGCACCCGCGGACTCTGAGTCTAGGGAATTGTATGAAAATTCTGCACACGGGAGCAAGTTGGACCAGTCATCTTGTCGGGCCGAGACGAAGTGGCGCAGGTAACACCCCAGAACCTGGTTGACTCTCTCCACCTGGCCATCCGTCTGGGGTTGGTAAGCTGAGGTGAAATCGAGCTTCACCTTTAGTTGAGAACAAAGGGCCCGCCAGAATTTGGAAACGAACTGGAACCGCCCAATCCGAGACTATCTGCAGAAGAAGTCCGTGCAAGCGAAAAATGTGGTGAAAAAACAGGTGCGGAGCAGAAGGCAGGCCTGGCAAAGGGACAAAATGTGCCATTTTGGAAAACCGATCTGTGATCACCCAGACAACGGTGTTACCGAACGAAGGGGGAAGATCAGTTATAAAGTCCATCGCCACGTGAGACCATGGTTGCGTAGGGATGGGTAGTGGGTGCAAGAGCCCGGCCGATCTGTGACGAAGTATCTTGTTGCGGGCACAGGAGGTACATGACTCGACGAATTCCATGAAATCTTTAGCGAGGTCCTGCCACCAATAGAACCGTGAGATCAGGAGAAACATCTTGCGAGCTCCAGGATGCCCGGCTACCAATGAGCAGTGTCCCCACTTTAGGATACGACTCCGGAGCGCAGGCCTCACGTATGTCTTCCCAGGTGGGACGTTCCGGAGGTCGACAGGAGCAACGGAGACAAGACGTTCAGGGGGAATTATGTGCTCTGGGGTCATTTCTTCACCCACCACAACGGAGGCATGGGAGAGGGCATCAGCCTTCACGTTCTTTTCGGCAGGACGGAAGTGAATCTGGAAATTAAAGCGGGAGAGGAAAAGCGACCACCTAGCTTGACGTGGATTGAGTCGCTGAGCTGTCTGGAGGTACTGGAGGTTCTTGTGTGGCACCTTCCAGCAGATAACGCCATTCCTCCAGAGCCAGTTTGATGGCTAGTAATTCCCGGTCTCCGATGGTGTAATTCTTCTCCGCCGGTGAAAAAGTCTTAAAAAAGAGGCCACAAGTGATCGTTTTGCCTGTGGGACCCTTCTGCGTAAGGACTGCTCCAGCTCCCACCGACGAAGCGTCTACTTCAAGCGAAAAGGGTTTTGCGGGGTCTGGCCGCGACAGGAAAGATGCAGTGGCAAAGGCAGTCTTTAGTTTTGGAGAACGCTTCCTCGGCCCCGGAATGCCAGCTGCGTGGATTAGCATTTCTCTTCGTAAGGGCCACAATGGGAGCCACCAGCGTGAAAAAATGCGAGATGAATTGCCAGTAATAATTGCAGAATCCCAGAAACCGCTGTACGGCCCAAAGGCCCACTGGGCGTGGCCATTGCAATACGGCCGACAACTTGGCTGGGTCCATCCGTAGACCTTGGTCTGAGATGATATAGCCCAGAAATGGAAGGCTAGCTTGATGGAAGAGGCACTTCCCTAGCTTGGCATACAGGTGGTTAGCTCGTAGGCGCTGCAGCACCTGGCGTACATGGACGCGATGAGTCTCTAGATTTAGGTGAGTACACCAAGATGTCGTCCAGGGAGACCACGACACAGGTAAAAGGAGGGTCCCTGAAGATGTCATTCCACGAGCTCCTGGAAGACGGCCAGCGCATTACACAGTCCAAATGGCATAACCAGGTACTCAAAGTGCCCATCCCTGGTGTTAAAGGCCTTCTTCCATTCGTCGCCCTTGCGGATTAGGACCAAATTGTAGGCCCCCCTCAAATCCAGCTTGGAGAAGATCTTTGCACCCCGAAGATGGTCAAAAAGCTCCGTGATCAACGGCAGAGGGTACTGGTTTTTCACTGTGATCTTGTTAAGACCCCGGTAATCGATGCAGGGCCGTAAGGAACCATCCTTCTTTTCCACGAAAAAGAATCCCGCGCCAGCGGGAGAAGAGGACTTTCGTATAAACCTCTTCTGGAGATTCTCACAAATATACTCCGACATAGCTTGTGTCTCAGTAACGGACAAGGGGTAGACTCTGCCCCATGGAGGTCTGGTACCAGGCAGCAAGTCAATGGGGCAGTTGTATGGACAATGAGGAGGGAGACTCTCGGCTTGTTTCTCCGAGAACACAACAGCATATTCCAGATATTCGGGAGGTAGGCCGGGCAACGGCTCATGAAGGGTCGACCGGGAGCACCGAGCGAGGGGCCACCAAACAACGACTCCGGCAGTTGGGACCCAGCGAGTTACCTCTCCAGACGTCCAGTCCAGCGTAGGAGAGTGGAGCCGTAGCCATGGAAGCCCGAGGGAGGAAACGCCCGAAGAGGAGCGAGGCAACACGTAGAAGGAGATCTTTTCCTTATGTAGCGCCCCTACGTGGAGGGACAGTGGTTTGGTGATAAATTGTATGGTGTCGCTAAGCAGCTCCCCGCTAACCGAGGAAATCACCAGCGGCTTTTCCAGGTGGACCACCGGGAGACGATACTGCATCACAAGAGACCGGTGGATAAAGTTCCCGGCTGAGCTCTAGTCCAGGAACGCCGAGACTTGAAACTTGAGTCCAACATCTGTCCCGACTTGTACCGGCATCATCAGGCGTGGAGAGGAGGAATTTGCACCTAGGAACGCCTCTCCCACAGAACCTAGGTGCGGGAGTTTCCCGCATGCTTGGGACGTTGGGGACAATTCCTCCGGAAGTGCTCTGGGCTGCCACAGTAGAGGCACAGGTTCTTTTGCCGACGCTGGGCCAACTCCTGCTCTGTGAGGTGAGCCCGATCAATCTGCATGGGCACCTCAGCGGGGCTTGGAGACGGTTGCAAAGGGGGCCTCTGGAACACCGGTGCAAGGCGTGGGAACCGGCGTGGTTGGGCTAATTCACGCTCTTGCCGAAGCTCTTCTTCCCTTTCGGTGAAGCGCACATCGATGCGGGTAGCCAACCGGATCAAGTCGCTGAGGGAAGATGGGATGTCTCTTGCGGCCAACACATCCTTAACTCGACTTGAGAGCCCCTTCTTAAAGGTGGCGCACAGGCGGCCTCATTCCAAGATAGGTCCGATGCAAGGTGCGGGAAATTGGACTGCGTAGTCCCCCTACGGACAAATCCCCTGGCTGGGCAGAGTTAGGAGGGCTGTCTCGGCGGAGGATGCCCGTTTCTGGTTCCTCAAACACATTGCGGAATTCCCTGAGGAAAGACTGTAGGTCCGCCGTTACCGGATCGTTCCTGTCCCACAGAGGTGTGGCCCATGCCAGGGCCTTCCCAGAAAGCAGGCTCACCACAAATGCCACCTTTGCACGTTCGGACAGGAACTGATCGGCCATCAGCTCCACGTGCATTGAACATTGGGTGATAAACCCCCTGCAGAGTTTCGGGTCTCCGTCGAACTTGGACGGGAGCGATAGCCGGAGCCAGAGGAACCGACGAAGCTTGAACAACCACGGGAGATGGCGAAGGTTGCTGCTGGGTGGAGATGAGTTGCTGCATCATGGTGGACAACAAGTTTAGTTGCTGCGCCTGTTGGCTTAGTTGCTGTGACTGCTGGGCAACGATGGTCGTTATGTCCGCCACACTGGGCAGTGGCACCTTGGCGGGATCCATGGCCAGATCTTACTTTAACGGTCTGCTGTAGTGGATCCGCTGGACCACCGCAAGCAATGGTGGAAGCCCACACCAGGGAGCGGAATCTAAGTAGGTCCCGGTATTCACCAGAGCCCACCGCAAAGTGGGATGGACTTGCTGCGGTGGGAGTCTACCAGGTCGCTTCCACTGGCGGAACTTGCTTGCGGTGGCGGCCAAGGGTAGGCAAAGTACAGACTCGTCAGACAGGCTCGTAGTCGGGGACAGGCAAGAAGGTCAGGGCAGGCGGCAGAGATTCGTGGTCAGGAACGTAGGCAAGAAGGTACGGTACACAGTAATCCAGATAAGGCAACAGGAACGCTTTCTCTATATGCGATGGGCACTAAAGATCCAGCGAGGTTACTAGGAAGAGGCAGGCTTAAATAGGGACAGCGCCCGGCAATAGCCAATAACCGGTGCACTGGCCCTTTAAACTTAACACTGCCGGCGCGCACACGCCGAGGGACAGAGGCAGACGGAGCAGGAGCGTGGCCGGGTAAGTGGACCCGGACACCGGCAAGTGAGCGAGTGGACCCTCAGCCCGATGTGCGGGACGGGGTGCCACACGGCATCGGGGCACGGATGCGCCCGCGACCCGGGACGAGGGTCGCAGGGGCATCCGTGACAGAATGCACATGATCAGTAGTTACTATGTATGAATATATTATGATATGTATGGGAACATAGAATGCACATGATCAGTAGTTACTATCTATGAATATAATATGACATGTATGGGAACATAGAATGCACATGATCAGTAGATACTATGAATATGATATGATATGTATGGGAACATAGAATACACATGATCAGTAGTTACTATCTATGAATATAATTTGACATGTATGAGAATATAGAATGCACATGATCAGTAGTTACTGTCTATGAATATATTACGATTTGTATGGAAATATAGAATGCACATGATCAGTAGTTACTATCTATGAATATAATATGACATGTCATGTATGGGAACATGGAATGCACGAGATTAGTAGTTACTATCTATGAATATATTATATGTATGGGAACATAGAATACACATGATCAGTAGTTACTATCTATGAATATATTATGATACGTATGAGAATATAGAATTATAGAATGCACATGATCAATAGTTACTGTCTATGAATATATTATGATATGTATGGGAATATAGAATGCACATGATTAGTACTTACTGTCTATGAATATAATATGACATGTTTGGGAACATGGAATGCACGTGATTAGTAGTTACTGTATATTAATATATTACGATATGTATGAGAATATAGAATGCACATGATCAGTAGTTACTGTCTATGAATATATTATGATTTGTATGGGAACATAGAATGCACATGATCAGTAGTTACTATCTATGAATATAATATATGTATGGAAACATAGAATGCACATGATCAGTAGTTACTATCTATGAATATATTATGATATGTATGAGAATATAGAATGCACGTGATCAGTAGTTACTGTCTATTAATATATTACGATATGTATGGGAACATAGAATGCACATGATCAGTAGTTACTATCTATAAATATAATATGACATATATGGGAACATAGAATGAACATGATAAGTAGTTACTATCTATGAATGTAATATGACATGTATGGGAACATGAAATGCACATGACCAGTAGTTAAATGAGTGTTAATTTAGTAGATTCAAGTTCTCCCCTTCAGGCTCTGCTTAGTCTTTCCCGCCAAATAGGAAAAGGTGTCATTTAGGTGGCTTGGATACTGCTGGAAGCAATATGGTCCATCTCTAGCACACAAAGGGCTTCCTGAAAGAAGCCACACGGGACTGAGCAAACTGGCTCAGTAGGGGCACATGAGGCGAACGCTTTTTGAGCGAAGCGCCAGCCTGTGTTTGTAAACAGAGCATGTGAGGACCAGTGGGAGCTACTTGAAGACTGTCAGCTAGTTAATTGGATGTCAGATCATCCTGAAAACACTGTCTAATGATCCATCCTGTAATGATGATGAAGAAAGGGAGATTTGTAGTGCTGTATCTACATGTGGCCCGTCTGCTTCAGATTAAGGGATTAAACAGTGCAGGGCTGCAGGAGCCTGTGTTTATATTGACATTAATGGATCGTATGCTCAATAAGGTGTTTATTAGGTGGCTGAAGGCAACTGGATGCAGCACAGCAGTATTAGGAAAAGTCCTTCTGATATGTGTGAAAATCTGTGTGTCTTTAATGCAGGAAAACGATAATTACCAGTAATGATAATGAATGCACAATGAATTGCAAACACAACTGCGTTGCTTTGCCTATCATTTGTACAAAGAAATGTAAAAGAGCTATTTGAGGACTCCCTCTAGACTTAAGCCACCATTGCTTGCTGATGATTAGTATGTGTGTATCTTGTAAATATTTACATGACCATTTCAATGCATTTCCTGCATTTATCTGGTCTAAATTCATAACAATGTTCGTTCTGATCCTCCTGGTTCATTAACAGAAGAGGAGAAATAGTTTACAAAATGAAGAAAGCAATGTGGGAGCAGAGCACACGTGAATCCTTCATCCTATCAGTATATACAGTCGAGTCACATTTTTATGACCACTTTCTACTTTCATCGTTGGCAGCACGTAGCTCATGAAGAAAGTCACGTGTCGTAAGCTGGTTTGTTGGGTACATAAGGTAAATAATGAGATGTCTGCAGACATGTCCCTCATTGTTGTCATGGCTAAATTGAGAGAATTTTCTCAGTTACAAATAGGGATGTTTATTGGCTCTTATTCTAAGGGCTTATCCCCACGGCAAGGGTTATTGATTGGTTTTTCAGACGGTTTGCAGTTTTGGAAACCGTCTGAAAACTGACATGTAACGCTACCTATAGACTTTAATAGAAAATCCGTTTAGCAGTCCCCACTGAATGGATTTTATGCTGGATAGTTTTTGCTACCGGTGTAAAGAAAAACTTAGAACATGTTCATTCTTCCACAAGGTTTTCGGGCAGAGCATGAACATGTGGGTGTGAAGCGGGACGGCTTGAATCCACAAAAGCCATCCCCCTGCGTGCCAAAAAAGACAAAATACTGGTCGGAAAATCCGACCGTTATTTGGTCTTTGCCGTGTGAATGCACCCTAAGGATATGTTGACACGGGGTGATTTTGGCATGCATTTCGGCACGTATTTGCGCTCTAATACGGGTGAGATGCACGGCGAAATTACGGTAATCCATATTTCTCATAGAGAACTATGGATCACACCTAGTGTTGAGCGATTTTTATCGACAAAGTTGAAATCGGCAAGGTTTTTATGGTGATCGAAATTTTCAGATCATGCGATAATTAAGGTTAAAAATCTGTGCATCATCTATTAAGATCGCGCCATTTTCGGCGCTTCTGTCATTTTGGCGGCCAGCAAATCAGATTACAGAATAGAGCAGGGTAAGATGTGTGTGCGACGTCATGACTGTGATGTGTATAGTTGCGATTGGCTGGAAAAATCACATGACCTCGTATTACATAGAACAGCGTTTCCTGTTCAGCCTTAGTGTCTCTCAGCGTCTCATAGGAATAGGACGTGCGCTCTGCCTGTGGCCAAACAGCTCAGCGAAATTAGTCTATTTCTGCACAGAGAAACCTCTACTATTAGCTGTGATCCTTCCAATTTAGTTAGATTAGAGATTTGAAGATTTTATGTAGTTAGCTAGAGAATTTTAAAGCAGCATCTACCGCTGTAAAGTCACAGGGGGAGCGGGGGGGGGGGGGCACAGGCGAACACAGACAAGCTCTATCTATAAAGAACACTGGATAAAGTTACCCAAGACATAGTGTAGACATTGCACTGCAACATCTTTATTATTAACAGTTTGCTTTTGAAATATTTCCTGGTTCTGGGGCGCCTTGAACTTATATTGGGATAAACATCATTTCTAAGTAACTGCAGGTTCTCTTGGTTAGCTGCAAAACTCCCCTTTTATTATCAAGTAATAAATTTCAGATAGGTGTTCAATTTTTACCCATTACACCTGTGACTGTTGATATATCCACCTTGCAGTTAAATTACCAATCCAGCAATCTTGTTGTCAGCAAATGGTTGTTTGTTGCAAAAATACCGTGGTATCGTGACGGAAACAGCACAGTTACGTGTTTTTTACTTTTGCGCACCCAGCTTTGTTCAATTGGACGCAGCATCCACGTAAATCTTTCATAACAGCAAATCTATAGTCCACCACAGGTGAATTTGTGGAAAGGTGTGCACATAAGAATACCGTGTATTATACGATAAACTAACAGATACGAGTTTTTTGACTTTTGCGCACCCAGCTTTGTTCATTGACGCAGCATCACACGTTAAAATCTTTAAAACAGCAATTCTATAGTCACCACAGGTAAAATGAAAGGTGCAAAAAATACGTGTATATTATACGAAAACATAACAGATACGTGGTGTTTTTTGACAACTTTTGCGCACCCAGCTTTGTTCATTGACTGCAAGCATCCACGTAAATCTTTTAAAAACAGCAATTCTATAGGTCACCACAGGTGAATTGAAAGGTGCAAAAAATACTGTGTATTATACAGAAAACATAACAGATACGTGTTTTTGACTTTTGCGCACCCAGACTTTGTTTCGTTGACGCGCATCCAAGAAATCTTAAAAACAGCAATTCGTATAGTCACCACAGGTGTATTGAAAGGTGCAAAAAAAATACCGTTGTATTAACGAAATACATAACAGATACGAGTTTTTGCACTTTTTGCCCAGTACCAGATTTGTTTGATAGACACTTGCAGTTAAATTTGAATCCAGCAATTTGTTATTGATTTAGAGGGATTTGCAGAATAGCTGTGTGATTTGAACCGTCTTTTCTATTAGTAAGAGGGACTTTCCAAAACTATTCCATACCTTCTCAAATTTTTATATTCTGAAACATGGGGCGAAATGCAGGTAGGTGGTAACGCGAGCAAAGAGGGGGTATAGCACGATGGAGGTGAGGTACGAGGAGAAGGTGCTCCTTCAGTGCTGGTGACAACAAGCATGCCCAGCGGATTATCATCAGTTGCAGGACCGTCAGGCGTGTCATCGATGGGTCAGGGCCCTGGTGAATCTAAGTAACGAACATTGTCGCCAATACTGTCCTTCAAGTGGTTAATGGGCAACCTTGCATCTAGCAAAGTCTTACATCCTCGTCCTCCTGTCACGGCCACAAATGTCGTCATCTGGCATCATCAGCATACGTCTCCAACATGAACGAGCCCAAATGTCAACTCGTGTACCCACCACCACTGTGGATAATCCATTGTCTGAAGACCTCTTTTGATTGGACAAAATGCGGTTGGGGTCAGAAGGCATGTTAAAAGATCAAGAGGGATGATTTAGTCCTGCTCTGTCGCCCAGGTTATTAAACTTTTTTGGGTTGGGATGCCATCAGAGGAGGTGAAGGAAGCCGGTCAATCGGGCAAAAAATCCCGGGCGGTTCGGCATACGACTTGCAGTACCCTCTTGCTTGTAGCCCCGCAGCGTCTTGGATGCAGAATGTCAGGGACGGACCAATCACTGTGTTGATGATGATGACGGACATTGCGGATACATCTGGTCTTTTCCGCAGAATTTGCTTGCCTGCGCTTCATCAGTGGAGCGAGGAGGAAGACGAGGGGTCAGTGTCCCCCAAAAAAAAAATACGGGTACCGCACAAAAAGGGAGGAGGGCTGGTAGCAGAAGTACGTGATATGATTCCGCCAGCCACGGTCAGCTGCAAAACCCCCGTCCGTGCTTATCGCCGTCAAAAAAAGGTCCAGGACCTCTCAAGCCCGGGGCCTTCTTTGAGCAAGCCTCTGTATTCACCCCAGCGATGTCTCATATGCACGCCTCCATTTGCCCGTAAACGCTATAAGTAGAGGCAAGAACCTTAAGTGGTTAACCCACCACCAACATGTCTAGTCGACATGCAGCGAATGCATGAGTTGAAAATGGAGGGAACACTTGGCCAAAAAAAAGGCCAGACCGACGCCGGGCGGGCCTCCAACCACTTTCTCCACCCTCTCTGTCTCCGCCTCCTCATCCTCGCCACCACCAAGCGTTCCTCAGCTGCCCATGTCCTCTCAGAGTCATGATCAGGGATCAGCCTCCCTTCAGCCTCCACCGTCTTCCCGAGTACCACCAGCAACAACCAGAGGGACCCATCTACCCATTCTCTTACGCCAGTTTTGACGACCTGCATGCGTACAGTGGCATGTCATAGCAGACAGCTTCTGTCACTTCCAGGTATGGGAGCAGAGAAGAAGGAAAGATGAACAACACTTTAACACCATACCATCCAAAGCCAAAGCATGAATGTCGGCATGTGCCAGGCTTTTGGCCTTGGAATGTTGCCTTCCGTCGGTGGACACTGAGGGGTGTCCGCCAACGTCAGGGCCTCGTCTGCCCCCAATACCAGATGCCGAGGCAGGCATATCTTTGCAGAAAAGCCGTTCCTAGCCCTGGCTGCCACGTGTCATCTAAAATTTCAAGCGCGTTGTCTGGCATTCTGTGTCCAGGGGGAAAAGGTCCCAGTCTCACCACACGACCACATGGACTGTAAGCACGGCCAAAGGCGCTATATCTCTGTGACAGATCAAATGGGTGAAGTGGGTGGATGTCTTTTCTGGGGGTGACGTGGCTCTTCAGGCTCGGCGCACGCTCTTCAAAACGCAGGGCATGGTGCAGGGCTCTTTCCCCCAAGGTCCTCTGGATGGCATCACTGCCCAGAGGGGACACCAGGCCGTGGTGAAATTAATCTGCCTTGGAGACCGAGTCCACACTACAGGTCAGGAGCTAGTGACGGCTCTACGCAACGAGACCGAGCGCTGGTCCTGGGTGACAAGGAACCTTGGTGCCAGGGCAAGGTGCTGTGCGATAACGGGCGGAAATTCTGCTGGCCGCCTTAAGATGGTTGCATGGTGCCACATACATTGCCTGCACATGGTCATGAACACCTTGTCGTCACAGAAACTGCCTGCTTGAAGAAGGCTCGAGGTCTGAGTTCGCACTTCGCCGTTCGCACCTGACTTCGTCCCGCCTGGCTGTACGTTGCAGCGTCAGCTCGGCACTCCCCGTCAACCGTCTCCATTGTTGACGTGGCAACACGCTGGAATTCCCACCCTACCACATGCTCCAGCGATTGTGGGAGCTGCTCAAAGCATTACGCAGTACGAAGTGACACATGGGCTCTGACAAGCAGCGGTGCGGACCTCGGGTGTGTTTGAGCCAACGAGAGTTGGAAGGCAGGGGAAAGAGCTCTGCGCCATCCTTGGCCAGTTTTGAAGAAGCCACCAAAATGGTCAGTGCCGGACGATTCCCTTGTCAGCATGACTCCATTGTGGGTTGATTTAGTTCTGGAACGATCTGTTGGACACTCTGAAACATCGTAGGTCCCGCAAGCGTCGGAGGAGGAGACGGACACAGGTTTGCAGGTCACGGAGCCTTTCTCCCGTAAAAATCCACAAGGCCGGACAGGTTTAACAATTTCATCGGTCTTCATTAGGCAGTGGATCTAGGGTCCAGAGCTAGTGCAAGGCGGGCGACCTCAGCTCCAGGGATGCATCATTCTGAGGCTAAGTCAGCCTGTGTTGAAGCTGTGCCGGAGGAAGCGGAGGAGGAGGAGGGGAGGTATTCCTAGACAAAGACGGTCCATGCTTGGAAAGAGGTTGGCGTGAAATGTGAGGCAGAAGATGAGGAAGATGAGTTTGCTAGTTCCCCTCCACCCAGAGGCTTGGGAACTCAAGGCTACATCTCTCAATTGTGTGATTGGATGCTCCATTTCCTCCACATGATCCTCGCATTAAGGACTTCAAAAATGAACAACAGTTAATGGGGTGGCCACACTCTGGATCCCCGGTACCAAAACTAAATCTCGGGCACTTTCATTTCCACCCACCCAAAATAGAGTGTAAAATGCAGGAAAATGGAGACCTTGCTGATTGATCAACTGGAGACATTCTGTTGCGTCTGATTCACGTTCTTCAAATGTCACGGTGGAAAACACGCCAAGCGAACGTGATCAGAGTAGAGTGGCCAAGTAGCGTAGCCGGCTCGGAGCTGCAGCCTGAAGGCAGGTTGCAGAAGCCTATGCGGTGGACCTCTGGCAATCTTTATTTACCACCTTCACCAACGCATGCAATGAACTAGGCCACAGATACAACACCCAGAGACCAGCTTAGATCATGGTGTGCACGACTCATTCTGCGGCTCATCACTGATGTTTTTGGATGTGTTCCGGACCCAATAGACTTATGGGTATCCGAAAATGGACCACGATGGCCCGATCTGGCTCGCCAACGCACAGAGGGTGTTTCTTTGGCCCAGCAGCCAGCGTCTTATTCTGAGGGACCATTCAGCACAGCCGGAGGAGTCATTACAGACAAACGCATCTGGCTTCCACAGATAATGTGGAATCGTTTGACTTTCATCAAGATGAATCAGGCCATGGATCTCTGATGATGTTGTGGCCCCAATTGCCCGAGGTCAACGACTTAGTTGCTGGTCTACTTCACATTCCTCTCAAACAGAAATGGTTCCTTGAAAAAAGACTTATTTTTTAAAATGAAATTTGCTTAACTGCAATTTTTAATCCTCAATTCCAACAGTTCATTTTGCTTGGTTTGTGTGAGGAGACTAAAAGACACCAAGGTTTCATGACAAAACCATATTTCATTTAGAGGACATGGAGTATGGAGCACGGACAGAGAACAAACTACAGAGGACCTTTCCTCCCAGCACGTGAGTAAAATGAGAAAAAGAATGCCAAGATAAAGGGCACCTGGGTGTAACAGGGAGCGTTAAACCACCAGTATTTCAAGTGAAGTCCAATTGGTCCACACTCATACGGAGGGGCACAAGCGTAACCAGGTTATTGACTGTGTATACTGAGGACAGTGCTTGGGAGTTCTCCACACTTCTGCTTACGCACTATGCTTCCGCACAACAGTTTTCGTTGCTGAGTCATCAAGGGCATTTTAACCTGCGTGTTAATAGATGACGGAACCGCCAGCTGGGCTATCACCGCACCCACGCTGTTACTCCGGCCCTGGTATGCTGTGGCCCAGGACATGTCTATACTCAATGTCCAGTGAAAATAAAAAGGTGTTTTGAAAAGACTCCTGTTTTCCGGCTACTTTTTAAATCTGGTGGATTATGCAGGTTTGGGGTCTTGCTGTGGGCCCAAGGACAAGTATAGTCAATGTCCAAGTGAAACTACAAATGGTGGTTGAAAGACTCCTTTTTCACGGGCACTTTTTAAATTTGTGGGGGTCTGAGGTTTGGGGCTCATGCTGCGTTCCGGACAAGGATATTCAATGTCCAGTTAAGTAAAGATGATGGTTCTAAATCTAATGCCTTCTGGCAACTTTTTAATTTGTGGGTGATGCAGGTTTAAAGGGGTCTTGCTGTGGTACAAGAACAGAGATAGTGAATGGCCTGTGTGGTTCTTTTTTCTGTGGCTTGTATAACCTAAGTGTGTTGACTAAGATGTAGCACGTATCCATTTGACTGTTGTGGCTGGTATTTCAGCTTCTCCAGCCCTGTTTGGGTTGTAAGAATGATAGGTGTTGTTGCTCTCCCATAGTCTTTATTGGTCATCGCTCATAATCTACTGCTCACAATCGAAAAACCTTATCGTTTGTTGGCCGACTATCGAACTATCGACGATGTCGCATAGCCAACGTAATCGCTCAAAACACTAATCCTCACACCTCCTCTCCCCGCTTATACAATAAGATCGTATTGTACGCGCGGGGAGATAAGTGACATGTCAATTACTTGCAGCGATTACGTGCCACGGTATGCTATTGGTCAATGGTGGCCAGCGGGCTGGCTACCCCCCCCTCCCGAGCGGTGGGAGTCGAGTGAGTTCCGAGGGACAAACGATGTACTGCAGGGAGTGGGTTACTGTATGGCGCCGCAGATAGTACATCGTGTGACATTGAAATCAAGGGTTCAAGAAACTGCGCGGTTTTGTGAACTGTTCGCATGCTGCTGTTGTGAAAGTGTATTGTGAGTGGTGCCTTTGTGAATAAGCAACACGGAAATTGCAAAGCCTCATAATTCTCCAAACCTGAAGCTTTGGGACCACATTAATCATCATGTTGACTCTATGGATCCTCCCCCATGCACCCTCTAACAGCTGTGTGATGCAGTCAGCGTGACTACAGATACCAGTGACAACCTACCAGGACCTTACTGAATCACTGTCCATACTGCACATGGTGGTTACTTTGGATATTAGTCGGTGATCATAATACTGTGATTTAACGATGTAGATTCATGGTCTCTTGAAAAAAGGGTGACAAACCTATGAATAATCAAATAGCCATTATAAAAATTTACAGTTTACAAAATTTACAATTTAATATCTTTGTACTTTCACAAATTTCTTTTCACGTTCATAACAAAAAAGAGAGAAACCTATGACTAAACTGCACTAAGGGCAGCAAAGATGACAAGAAAGTGTTAATAACACCAGTTCCTAGAATGAAACTACAGCTGAGAGAAACAAAACATTTCTCAATGGCATGAAACTCCTGATAAACAATTGGACGCCCTCTATGCATTGCTTTTGTGTTCTAATGTGACTATTGCTCCCTAACCCTGTTCACATATACAATGAAACTCCTTTCTGTAACATGAGCAGCATTACCTGTTGATCTGAATTTGATAGCTAGGAAATCTTATAATTATGTTTAACTAAATATTATGTATACAAAAATGTTAAATAAGACCCATCACAAAGTCCAGATAATTTAAAGTAGCATGCTGTCCCACATGGTAGTCCTGTATTTCCAATCTCTTCAAGCAGGAATTTTATAGTAGAGTTTACTAGAAACAAGGCCAATTTGTGTAAAGGTTGGCAAGGGGAGAGGGAGTGAAGAAAGTATGAATTGCCTTGTGATATTTTATGGCTAAAATACAGTAGTAATCTGCGTAAAAAATTATAGTGAGCACTGAGTTTATGGAGGATTCTCTGAAGTCAACTCTGAAACATGTCATACAGTGAATGCAAAAAATTTAGACAGGTGTGGAAAAATTGCTGCAAAGTGAGAAGGATGTTTTCAAAAATGGAAGAGTTAATAGTTAATTGTTAGCAATTAAGAAAATGCCAAGTAAAATAAAAAAGAAAACTCAAACCCAAATCAGTATTAGGTGTGACCACCATTTGCCTTAAAAACAGCATCACTTCTTCTAGGTACACTTGAATATGTTTTTTGAAGGAATTTGGCATGGCGGTTGTTCCTGAGATATTGCAGAACTCACCATAGATCTTCTGTGGATGTAGACATGCTCAGGCTCGGACTGGCCCACAAGGGAATAGGGGAAACCCCTGGTGGGTCCCTAAGCATGGTAGACCTGGAGTTGTTTTTAAACTGCATACAAAAAAGCAGAAAAAGAGAGGCATAAAGTGAGCGGCAAAGCATAGGAGTCATGTAGAGTCATTTACAGTAGCTGTAGGGTGGGCCCCTAAAATAAACTCCACCGGAGGGCACAGAAACAGCTCAGCTTGTAGACCCCTAGAATCAACTTCACCTGTGGGCCCTAAGTACCCCAGTCTGACACTGGACTTGCTCACATCCTTTTGCTTCTTTATAAAATTCCAAAGGGGCCCAATGTTGAGATTAGGACTCTATGAGCACCATGTCATAATTTCCCAGCTCCACAGACATTTTTTGTTCATTCACATAAATATTAACACTTCTACTTTTTGAAGTATTCTAACCTTACAGCTTCATTTCCAAAGGTGCCTTTTGCACAGTCATATATGTTGCCTGCAACTGGTTTTCGGTGGTGATTTTTCTTTATGGATAATATGGACTTCTCAAGCATTATTTAGCATGCAGTGCTACCAGGGAAGCCCAAGTTACTTTGCATTACCATGACTTCAAACACACAGACAGTAAGACAAAAAAATAATCCTGTCCAAAAAGGAGAACATAGAGGTATGAATGGTATGACCTTCACCAAACTTACAATTCAGTATATTACATCACTTGTGTGGGACACACAAGTGATGTCATATACTGAATAGTAAGTTTAGAGCAGGGGTTCCCAAACTCCAGTCCTCACGTCCCACCAACAGGTCATGTTTTCAGGATATCCCACAGAATGCACTGACAATAATTAAGTCACCCGTGCAGCATAATTAACTCACTTGTGCACTACTAAGGAAAGCCAGAAAACATGACCTGTTGGTGGGGTGTGAGGACTGGAGTTTGAAATTGTCTCACTTGCCAAGTCTGCTAAATACCTAGTGAGTGCCCACTATTAATTACAGCTGACACCGGCCAGTGGTGGCCAGGATTGGAGATAACTCTTATCCTGTCCATCTAACCATTTAGATGCTGTATTAAAAATGGCTGCAGCATCTAAATGACACCATGCTCCACTCCCCCCCCACCACACACACACAACATGGTCAAGTAGTGCCAACCAGTTGTCATAGCAGTTGGGTGCCTGATAGGATCTCCCTGCCTGCCATCTTATTATGCAAGTGATCATGCCCCCCGATTGGCCAAGTATCCTGGGAGAACTAAAAGTACAATTATGGTAATACAAATTTAAGTTCCTAGTTCATTTTACAAACAAAAAATAAAAAAGTTGAATGTAGTTGATATGTCTACATCCATAAAATTATGACCTTTTAAAATAGAATATTATTTATAAAAGAAAATACCTAGCACCAAAATTGCATTTTTTGGTCACATTAGGGGAAATGTTTGAAAACTATCTAGGTCTAAGACTTTCCTTATTGGCCATAGCAACCAATCAGAGTTCCTCTTTCATTTCATATAATGCTCTGAAAAAACTCTAAGGGCGACATGTATGATCGGGCTTTTCGCCCCTTTTTTGGCGTATACTGCGCCTCCCAGCCCGAATCCCGCTGTCGGACGCGGGGATTCAGTGTTAGGCGCAGTGTTCGTTGCACCCATACTATTGATCCTTGGCTAACGAAAATAAAGACATAAACATGATTTTATGGATTTAATTTTTTTTTTCATTACCCCCATATTATTATTCATTTTATATACACATCGGGACAACTTCTGCAGTATTATAATTTGATTTCGGCCATGTACAGTTTGATTTCAGATTGCATTAGAAAACCCATAGGAGCGTCGCTCGCTCTCCCATTGGTCCAAATAACGGCGCCTCTTTTAACTTAGCCAATCACAGAGCGCGCTCAGAATTTCTTTTCCCCATAGAACTCTATGAGAAAGTAGCTCGCGCTCTGATTGGCTAAGCTGGACGAGCCCCCGCGCTTCATCCAATCAGCTCGTTTCTGCATTTTTACTGTATTTTGAACTGTCCCGCCTTTGAATATGATTGGTCAATTTTTCTCCATAGGATATAATGGGACATTGTCGCTCCTATTCTGATTGGTCAATTCTCCTCCATAGGTTATAATGGGACATTGTCGCTCCTATTCTGATTGGCTGGTTTATGCCGACCAATGAGAATAGCTTAAACAATTTGAATTACTGTATTTCCCGGCAATTCTCTCTATTGCAATTCCTATGTAGCGCCGGTCTCGGCGACAAACGCGTTGTTCGGGTTTTTAACTGCTTTATTTGTAAAGAAGGGTTCTGCTCTTTATCTGATAATGTTTTACATTTAATAAAAATTATTTTTTGATTAATACTTCATGCCGCACGGCGCTGAGTGCCGAGACTTCAGTGCGCCCATCTCTCCATAGACTATAATGGGAGAAGTAGCCAAGCCCCCGCTAGCTCAGCCAATCAGCTCTTTTCTGTCTTTTTACTGTATTTTGAATTATCCCGCCGTGGATTCTGATTGGTCTAAACTTCTCCATAGACTAGAATGGGTCTTTGTCGCTCCTCTTCTGATTGGTCAATAATTCTCCATAGGCTAGAATGGGTCTTTGTCGCTCCTATTCTGATTGGCTGAGCTAGCCAAGCCCCCGCTAGCTCAGCCAATCAGCTCTTTTCTGTCTTTTTACTGTATTTTGAATTATCCCGCCGTGGATTCTGATTGGTCTAAACTTCTCCATAGACTAGAATGGGTCTTTGTCGCTCCTATTCTGATTGGTCAATAATTCTCCATAGGCTAGAATGGGCCTTTGTCGCTCCTATTCTGATTGGCTGAGCTAGCCAAGTCCCCGGTAGCTTAACCAATCAGCTCTTTTCAGCATTTTTACTGTATTTTGAACTATCCCGCCGTGGATTCTGATTGGTCTAAACTTCCCCCTATGTTTAATGGTTCACTGTCGCTCCTATTCTGATTGGCCGGTTTATGCCGACCAATCAGAATAGCTTTCTGAATTTGAATTACTGTATTTCCCGGCAATTTCCAATATCCTTTCTTGAATTAGGATATTGGAAAGTGATTTTGTTTTATGTATTTTTTATTTTTTAGGTTTCAGCTGTTTTCCTGAGAATGTTGAATGCCTTTATAAAGGCGATTTTTGATTCATATTCCTCACCGAAATCTGGAATGATTTCTCGCTGTTCCAGCCTGTCTCGCATCGGAACTGTTTTTCGGCGCAGTCCCGCACGGCGCCTAATTCCCGCACTGCGCCCATGGCCCCGCACTGTGCCCCACACACACTGGCGAGGCGCAGGGAACTTTTCCCCGCATGTATGAGTGCGCTACCTCCGGCGGTGAATCATAGGCGCAGCGCCGCACTGCGCCTCGGTCCCCGCACTGCGCCTAACACACTGGCCAGGCGCGGCGGACTTTTCCCCGCATGTATGACCGCACTACCTCCGGCGCCGTATCCTAGGCGCAGCGCCGCACTGCGCCTCGGACCCGCACTGCGCCTAAAACACAGGCGAGGAGCGGCGGACTTTACATTGTATGTATGAGCGCGCCCCGGCCCCAACATAAATCAGGCGCAGATTCCGCCGGAAAACTGGCGGAAAGGTGCGCCTCGACCCGGCAGGATTCATACATGTGGCCCTAATTGGTTGCATGTCTCCCATTGTCTTCTCAAAAAATTGAAGTAAAAAGTGATCAAAAAGTTACATGTATTGCAAAATAGTACCAATAAAACCAAACTACAGCTTGCAAGAAAATAAGCCCTCGCACAGGTCCATAATGGAAAAATAAAAAGCTTATGTAAAAATATTTTTTTATATATGTTTAAAAGCAATAGAACATAATAAAAATTTATTTTTTATTGTCAATGAACTCTATTAAAGCCTCCCCTGCCTAAAAAAAAATATATGACACAATTGAATTTTTTCATGTTCGACTCCATAAGAAATTTTTCTTTCATTTTTTAAGTACATTATATGGTATGGTAAATGTAAGTAATCCAGAAAAGGTCCTACCCAAATAATACTTAACTTTTAATGTCACCTAAAATAAATATTTTCTTTCTAAACACAAAAGAGCTTATAGGGACCAATTACCAGTAACAAATACAAATACCATAATTAATATATATGGGATGACCAGGTAAATGTATACTTTCTATAGTAGTTACTCAACCTATAAAACCCTTAGCGGGGAAACTGCTTGTTTGT
>JAODAL010054138.1:0-24821 GCA_025379985.1 Phyllomedusa bahiana | reverse complement strand
GGGTTTCCCCCCTGCCTGCCCCTGCCATACACTGGGGCTGCCCCCCTCCTACCCTGCCATACACTGGGGGGGGCCCCCTGACCCTGAAAACACGAGGCTGCCCGCTGACCCTGCCAACACTGAGGCGGGCCCCCTGACCCTGCTATACACTGAGGGCTGCTCCCGCCTGACCCTGCTATACACTGAGGGCTGCTCCCGCCTGACCCTGCCATACACTGAGGGCTGCTCCCGCCTGACCCTGCTATACACTGAGGGCTGCACCCGCCTGACCCTGCTATACACTGAGGGCTGCATCGTCTGACCCTGCCGTACACTGAGGGCTGCACCCGCCTGACCCTGCCGTACACTGAGGGCTGCTCCCGCCTGACCCTGCCGTACACTGAGGGCTGCTCCCGCCTGACCCTGCTATACACTGAGGGCTGCTCCCGCCTGACCCTGCCGTACACTGAGGGCTGCTCCCGCCTGACCCTGCCGTACACTGAGGGCTGCTCCCGCCTGACCCTGCCATACACTGAGGGCTGCTCCTGCCTGACCCTGCCGTACACTGAGGGCGGCACCGCCTGACCCTGCCGTACACTGAGGGCTGCACCGCCTGACCCTGCTCCCGCCTGACCCTGCCGTACACTGAGGGCTGCTCCCGCCTGACCCTGCCATACACTGAGGGCTGCTCCCACCTGACCCTGCACCCGCCTGACCCTGCCGTACACTGAGGGCTGCTCCCGCCTGACCCTGCCGTACACTCTGTCACCCCCCAGTGGGATACCTTTGCTCACACTGTTATCAATCGGTGGCGTGGGGGGGGGAGGGGCCCGATCTCTATCACTTCTTGCTGTGTGATTATTATATATGATTACGCTCCAGGGCCGCCTCCTTCACTCATCGAGCCTGGCTGTAGTACCTGCCTCCCCTCTGGATGGCGCTAGTCCCCTGTACACTGGTCCATGGCTGATTGCTGTCAGTGAATAGGAATATTCATTCTCTGCCTCCTGGGTGATGGACACGTAGGTCTCTGAGTTGTCCTTTCACAGCCGCACCTGTCGCCCAGACTCTGCCTCCGCCGCGGTATTTGTTGGCCTCTGGCACGAAACATGATGTGAATGGGCCTTACCTGCACTGATACATTGTAACAAACTAGCAGCTCCAGGGGAGGTGCTGCAGGGTTTAGCTCATCGAGGATTGGCTTCACCGGCACACTATAACAAACAGGACGAGCAAGAATGGCCTTGTTGCCCATAGCAACCAATCAGAGCCCATAGCAACCAGAGCTCATAGCAACCAATCAGCTTTCATTTTCCAGGGCAGTTTAAAAAATGAAAGTTGAGCTCTGATTGGTCACTGTGGGCTCTGATTGGTTTCTATGGGCTGTGATTGGTTGCTATGGGCTCTGATTGGTAGCTATGGGCTCTGATTGGTCGCTATGGGCTCTGGTTGGTCGCTATGGGCTCTGGTTGGTTAATATAGGCTCTGATTGGTTGCTATGGGCTCTGATTGGTTGCTATGGGCTCTGATTGGTTATGAGCTCTGATTGGTTGCTATGGGCTCTGATTGCTATGGGCTCTGGTTGGTTGCTATGGTCTCGGATTGGTCGCTATGGGCGACAAGGACAGTCTTACTGTTTTCATAAATGAGGCTCAGTGTTTCCATTCACTGGCAGGAAGTCTCTTAGAAAGCTCCGGACCCTTCCCTCTCGGTTGCTGGATCGGGCGCGGCTCTCGGCGTGTGACCTGGGTCCGTTTTCGGCGGCGGCGATTGTGGCGCCCTCCACAGGCCGGGGCAGGATCCTGTGATCAGCGTGTATTTAGCACAAATCAGATGGGACAGAACAGGTCAATACATTCACTAACACATCACAGAATCGGACGACATAGCGCCGGGCGCCCACCACCGACCGCGGGGCGCGCTCCTGTGAAGTACGTCTCAAGGCCGGACCCCCGGAGCGAGGCCGGACCCCCGGGGCGAGGCCGGACCCCCCGACCGAAGCCGGAACCCCGGAACGAGGCCGGACCCCCGGAGCGAGACCGGACCCCCGGAGCGAGGCCGGACCCCCGGAGCGAGACCGGACCCCCGGAGCCAGGCCGGACCCCCGGAGCGAGACCGGACCCCCGGAGCGAGGCCGGACCCCCGGAGCAAGGCCGGACCCCCGGAGCGAGACCGGACCCCCAGAGCGAGGCCGGACCCCCGGAGCGAGGCCGGACCCCCGAGCGAGGCCAGACCCCCGGAGCGAGGCCGACCCACGGAGCGAGGCCGGACCCCCGGAGCGAGGCCGACCCCCGGAGCGAGGCCGGACCCCCGGAGCGAGGCCGGACCCCCGGAGCGAGGCCAGATCCCCGGAGCGAGGCCAGACCCCCGGAGCGAGGCCGGACCCCCGGAGCGAGGCCGAACCCCCGGAGCGAGGCCAGATCCCCGAGCGAGGCCAGACCCCCAGAGCCAGACCCCCGTAGCGAGCCGGACCCCCGGTAGCGAGCGACCCCGGAGCGAGCCAACCCCCCGGAGCGAGACCAGACCCCCAGAGCGAGGCCGGACCCCGGAGCGAGGCCGGACCCCCGGACGAGCCAAACCCGGGGCAGCCAGACCCCGGAGCGAGCCGACCCCACAGGCCAGATCCGAGCGGGCCGACCCCCGGAGCGAGGCCGGACCCCCGGAGCGAGGCAGGACCCCGGAGCGAGACCAGACCCCCAGAGCGAGGCCGAGGACGCGACCACCCTCATAGTGACAAACATATTGCTGAGAGGAGACTGCTAGGCCAGGTCCTCATCTGGGCAGCGCTGTCCGGACACCGCTCAGGAACAACCGTCCAAGTAACCATGGCCCGAGTCCCCAACAAGGTCCAGTCCCCTGAGGGTCAGTGGCCGCGGACCAGTGACGACGACTGCTGACTAGTGACAATGACTACTGACCAGTGATGGTGACCTGTAACGGATGACCAGCATTGAGCATGACCCAAAGACGAATTTATGACAGCGATGCTAGCTAAACCAATGACCATGACTAGCCTGACCAGTAATGATGACCGGTGAGCAGTGACCGCTGCCCAGTGCCGCCCCCGTGTCCAGTTCAGTTGTAGAACACCTCGTCCTCGGATAGCGAGCTGCTGTCCACGTAATGGAGGGAGCTGTTGAGCCGCGGTTTGCAGGTTTCGGGGGCGCTCTCCCCCTCCACTGGCGCCACCGCTTTGGAGTTGTCAGAGCTGCTGCTTCTCCAGCCGCTCAGGCCGGGGCAGGGGAATACGGCCGGGTGGGATCGGGGCTCGCTCAGGTCCCATCGCTCCAGGGGCTGCACTTGTTGGGAGCCTGCAGCCAAGGACACAGCGGAGGAATAGGAGAGTCCGGGGAGGCTGCCCCCCAGGTCCGAGCCGCAGGCCCCCTGTGCGTAGCTCAGCAGCCGGCTCTGCAGGTACAGGCTCTCCAGATCTGCAAGAAAGAAGAGACGCTGTCAGGGGGTGCAGCGGCCATCACACCGCCAGACAATACCTGCCAGTCACTCCCAGAGCTGTATCCACTATTCTGCTGTTACATCCTGTCTTATACTCCAGTCACCCCCAGAGCCTGCATCCACCATTCTGCTGTTACATCCTGTCTTATACTCCAGTCACCCCCCAGAGCTGCATCCACTATCTGCTATAATGTTGTCTCATACGCCAGTCACCACCTGAGATGCATCCACTATTCAGCTGTTACATCCTGTCTTATACTCCAGTCACCCCCAGAGCTGCATCCACTATTCTGCTAGTAACAGTCTCACTACTCCAGTCACCACTCTGAGATGCTCCACTGATTCTGCTAAATAGTGTCCTCATACTCGCCAGTCCACCCCAGAGCTGCAGTCACTATTCAGCGTGTTACATCAGGTCTTAACCTCCAGTCACCCCAGAGCTGCACCACTATCTGCTAGTGCATCACGTCTTATACGCAGTAACCACCCAGCTACATCCACTATTCTGCTAAAACAATTGTCTCATACTCCGGGGTCACACCCCAGAGCGCATCCACAGTCACCCCCAGAGCTGCATCCACAATTCTGCTGTTACATCATATCTTATCCTCCAGTCACCCCCAGAGCTGCATCCACTATTTTTGCTATTGCAACCTGTCCTTATAATACTCCAGTCAACCCCAGAGCTGTATCCACTATTCTGCTGTTACATCATGTCTTATCCTCCAGTCCCCCCCAGAGCTGCATCCACTATTCTGCTTTTGCATCATGTCTTATACTCCAGTCAACCCCAGAGCTGCATCCACTATTCTGCTGTTACACCATGTCTTATACTCCAGTCACCCCCAGAGCTGCAGCCACTATTCTGCTATTGCATCATGTCTTATACTCCAGTCACCACCTGAGCTGCATCCAATATTCTGCTATAACATTATGTCTTATACTCCAGCATCCCCCCAGAGCTGCATCCACTATTCTGCTATTGCATCATGTCTTATACTCCAGTAACCACCTGAGCTGCATCCAATATTCTGCTATAACATTGTCTCATACTCCAGTCACCCCCAGAGCTGCATCCACAGTCACCCCCAGAGCTGCATCCACTATTCTGCTGTTACATCATATCTTATCCTCCAGTCACCCCCAGAGCTGCATCCACTATTTTGCTATTGCATCCTGTCTTATACTCCAGTCAACCCCAGAGCTGGATCCACTATTCTGCTGTTACATCATGTCTTATCCTCCAGTCCCCCCCAGAGCTGCATCCACTATTCTGCTTTTGCATCATGTCTTATACTCCAGTCAACCCCAGAGCTGCATCCACTATTCTGCTGTTACATCATGTCTTATACTCCAGTCACCCCCAGAGCTGCAGCCACTATTCTGCTATTGCATCATGTCTTATACTCCAGTCACCACCTGAGCTGCATCCAATATTCTGCTATAACATTATGTCTTATACTCCAGTCACATCCAGAGCTGCATCCACTATTCTGCTATTGCATCATGTCTTATACTCCAGTAACCACCCAAGCTGCATCCACTATTCTGCTATAACATTGTCTCATACTCCAGTCACCACCACAGCTGCATCCACTATTCTGCTATTGCATCATGTCTTATCCTCCAGCCACATTCAGAGCTGCAGTCACTATTCTGCTATTGCATCACGTCTTATCTGCCAGTCACATCCAGAGCTGCAGTCCCTATTCTGCTATTGCATCATGTCTTATCCTCCAGTCACAT
The DNA here is from genome assembly GCA_025379985.1 of Phyllomedusa bahiana. Lineage (NCBI taxonomy): Eukaryota > Metazoa > Chordata > Amphibia > Anura > Hylidae > Phyllomedusa > Phyllomedusa bahiana. Next base: position 19,643 of record JAODAL010054138.1, on the reverse strand, counting down.
CCAGAGCTGCAGTCACTATTCTGCTATTGCATCACATCTTATCCTCCAGTCACCCCCAGAGCTGCATCCACTATACTGCTATTGCATCATGTCTCATACTCCAGTCACATCCAGAGCTGCATCCAATATTCTGCTATTGCATCATGTCTTATTCTCCATACACCCCCAGAGCTGCATCCACTATTCTGCTATAACATTATGTCTCATACTCCAGTCACCACCAGAGCTGCATCCATTATTCTGCTATTGCATCATGTTTTATACTCCATTCACCCCCAGAGCTGCATCCACTATTCTGTTATTGCATCATCTTATACTCCTGTCACCCCCAGAGCTGCATCCACTATTCTGATATTGCATAATGTCTGATACTTCAGTCCCCACCCGAGCTGCATCCACTATTCTGCTATTGCATCATGTCTTATACTCCAGTCACCCCCAGAGCTGCATCCACTATTCTGCTATTGCATCATGTCTTATACTCCAGTAACCACCCAAGCTGCATCCACTATTCTGCTATAACATTGTCTCATACTCCAGTCACCCCCAGAGCTGCATCCACTATTATGCTATTGCATCATGTCTTATTCTCCATACACCCCCAGAGCTGCATCCACTATTCTGCTATAACATTATGTCTCATACTGCAGTCACCACCAGAGCTGCATCCATTATTCTGCTATTGCATCATGTCTTAATCCTCCAGTCACATCCAGAGCTGCAGTCACTATTCTGCTATTGCATCATGTCTCATACTCCAGTCACACCCAGAGCTGCATCCACTATTCTGCTATTACATCATATCTCATATCCAGTCACATCCAGAGCTGCACTCGCTATTCTGCTATTGCATCATGTTTTATACTCCATTCACCCACAGAGCTGCATCCACTATTCTGCTATTGCATCATGTCTCATACTCCAGTCACCCCACAGAGCTGCATCCACTATTCTGCTATTACATCATATCTCATACTCCAGTCACATCCAGAGCTGCACTTGCTATTCTGATATTGCATCATGTTTTATACTCCATTCACCCACAGAGCTGCATCCACTATACTGCTATTGCATCATGTCTCATACTCTAGGCACATCCAGAGCTGCACTCGCTATTCTGCTATTGTATCATGTTTTATACTCCATTCACCCACAGAGCTGCATCCACCATTCTGCTATAACATTATGTCTCATACTCCATTCACCACCAGAGCTGCATCCACTATTCTGCTATTGCATCATGTCTTATCCACCAGTCACACCAAGAGCTGCATCCACTATTCTGTTCTTGCTGCACTGCGCTCTGACGACAGCTACATCCGAGGTAATGTAAGTCTTTTCCACCTCTGACTATTGGTCATGGCCTGAGCATGCTGGGAGTTGTAGTTCCAGTTAGAGAGCCTTAGGCTGCAGATCACTACTCTATGGTGCTCGTCCCGGCGCAGCAGTGAGAGGTCCCAGAGCCTGAGAGCTCACAGTAGAGCAGCACCATTGTGATTGCAGCTCTGGAGGGACGTGATGTATGTGACCTCCGCATTCATCCATCACATGTGGACCCTCCGGCCCCAACCAGCGCTGGTCTGGGTCAGGATGGAGGGGCCCAGGGGACCCCCCTCCTTCAGCCCCGTGCAGCGTCCCGGATTATTGATGTGACCCAGATCAGGCAGCGGCTCCTGGCGTCACACATGAACTGGGTCGCTTCCATTAATCAGCACCAGGAACCCAGAAATAGAAGCCGCTCAGCCGGTAACCAGGAGGAGAGCCGGGGCCCCGGGGAGATCCGCAGCTGGGGCCCGCAACCTCTACACGTCTCCGTGTCTGGTGAGCAGAGACCTGTGCTGCCGGGCAGTCCCATGTAAGAGCCAGTGTGTAATAACCTCCTGCAGCTTTATAACTGACGGGTGAGGGGGGGGGGGGGCATTGGGTGGAGGGAGGGGGCCCCTATTTGTCCTCATTGTACGGGGGGGCGAGTCCGAAGCTCCATGATACAAATACTGCCCATCCGTGGGGGTTTGGCGCTCCTCCAGGCTCAGTCTTTGGCGGGGTCTCTGGAGATCAGCGCCGCCGGCGGCTCTTACCTTGGAGCTGTCGAACCTCTTGGGAGCCGAGTCCATAGTGCGTCTCCTCATCATCCAGGGAGGACCAGGCGCTCAGGGTGGCTTCAGTGATGGCAAATTGCTCCGCAACCCCTGGGGGGCGACAGGACGGACGTGAGACAAGGGGCCGCAATACACCTAGAGCAGTGGGGTCTGCAGAGAGGTGACAACAGCCCTCCCCACCCCCGCCCGGCATCGGTGCCCCACTCCATCCTCCAATGACGAAACACCCCCCCCCCCCCCGATGACACCCCCAATACTACACCCCCTAAATAGACCCTAATCACCCCCCTATGACCCTAGTCCCCCGACGACATCTCACCCTCCCCGATGACCCTACACCCCCCCGATGACATCTCACCCTCCCCGATGACCCTACACCCCCCCGATGACACTATGCCCCCCTCCCAATGACCCTACACCTCCTCGAATACACTACACCCCCCTGATGACACCACACCCTCCCTGATGACGCTACACCCCCTAATGACCCTATCACCCCCTAGTGACACCACGGCCCCCCGGTGACATCTCACCCTCCCCGATGACACAATCACCCCCCCCCGATGACACTATGCCCCCCTCCTGATGACCCTACACCTCCTTGAATACACTACCCCCTATCACCCCCCAATGACACCTCGGCCCCCAAATGACACCACACCCTCCCTGATGACGCTACACCCCCGGATGAAACCTTACCCCCCCATGACACCACACCCCTCCAATGAAACTATCACCCCCCATGACACTGTCACCCCCCCTGATGACACCCCCTCCCGAAGACACCCCGCACACCGATGACACCACATACCCCCTTGAGACTACACCCCCCCGATGACCATACACCTCCCTCCCATTGACCCTACTTCCCCCTGATGACACTATGCGCCCCTCCCGATGGCCCTACACCTCCTCGAATACACTACACCCCCCCCGATGACACTATCACCCCCCGATGACCCTACACCCCCCCCCCACTGACCATCACCCCACCCCCATGAAGCTACCCCTGCCCCCTTCCCCCACCCTCCGGGTAACTCTGGGAGAGGATGTTACGATGGTGAGATCTGCTCTGTGCACAGGATCCGAACAACAATGCAGATCGGAGCAGGGTCCGCTGGAGTACGATGGGAGTTGTAGTGAGCACCTGCAGCAAAGCGCGCCTCCTTCAGCTCGTCCGTCAGGTCTGAGTAGTTCTCCTCATCCGTCAGGGACGGGTCCCAGCCAGATTGGGGGGCGCTCCAGCCCTTCCACTCGATCAGGTGGGCGACGCGGCCGCGGGCCATGGCGGTGGGCTTGGTGATGTGGTCTTTGATAGTTTGTACAAGACCTAGAGGTGAAAGCAGAGGTCACAGGTCATAACCGGGCAGCGGGATCGGGGGATGGGACTAGATAATCCCGCCACATAATATGTCGCCATATTCTGCCATACACTGTAGTAACCAAATAATACTTCCTAGTAACCCCCATAATATTCCCGTAATAAACCCGCCATCTGCTGCTCTACTACAATCCTGGAGGGTTTCGGTTCGTCTTTGTGCTATGACCAGGGCCCCCCATGGGCACTGACGCGGCTCCTCCTCGTGCCTCCCCACAGTCTATGTGTGCGATACTTCGCTGCTCACCGATCAGGGACGAGGTCGCCAGCTCCGTGATTTCGTAGCTCACTGAATTCGCTTTGGATTCGCACATGAAGCCATTGGGCGTCTTGAAGCATTTCTGTGGGGAGAGACGGGGGCAGGTTACAAAAAAAGACACGGTCCCCTCAATTTACCAAAGGGGGGGAAAATGTTGGGGGAAGGGAAGGAGACCCGGATTCAGACTCCCACCATCTGCTCCAGGGGGGACCCCTCCTGCCCCCGACTCCCCGGGGGACCCCCCTCTGACCCCAGATCCGGGGAGACCCCACTCTACCCCAGAGCTCCCAAAGGGGACCCCACTCGACCCCAAATAAGGGGACCCCCATCTCTGACCCCCGGGCCCCCGGGGGGACCCCATCCGACCCCAAGCTGCGGGGGGGGCCCCCCCTCTGACCCCAGACTCCAGGGAGACCCCCCTCTGACCCCGGCTCCAGAGGGGGACCCCTTCTGACCCCAGGCCCAGGGGGGACCCCATCTCTGCCCCCAAGCCCGGGGGACCCAACTTGACCCCCAAACTCCCGGGGGGACCCCATCTCTGACCCCAGAGTCCAAGGGGAAACCCCTCTGACCCCACTCCAGGGTCCCCACTTACCCCAGACTCCAGGGACACCATCATCTGACAAGTCCATTGGGCGTCTTGAAGCATTTCTGTGGGGAGAGACGGGGGCAGGTTACAAAAAAAGACACGTGTCCATCAAGTTCTACCAAGGGTGGAGAAAATGTGGGTGAAGGGAAGGAGACCAGGAGTTCAGACTCCTCACCAATCTGCTCCAGGGCAGACTCCATCTCTGACCCCAGAGCTCCAGGGGAGACCCCAACTCTGACCCCGGAGCTCCAGCGGGGACCCCATCTGTGTCCCCAGAGCTCCAGGGGAGATCCCATCTCTGTCCCCAGTGCGCCAGGGGAGACCCCATCTCTGACCCCAGAGCTCCAGGGGAACCCAGCTCTGACCCAAGAGCTCCAGGGCAGACCCCATCTCTGTCCCCAGAGCTCCAGGGGAGACCCCATCTCTGACCCCAGAGGTCCAGGGGAGAACCCATCGCTGACCCCAGAGCTCCAGGGGAGATCCCATCTCTGACCCCAGAGCTCCAGGGGAGACTCCATCTCTGACCCCAGAGCCTCCCCCAGACAGGATCCAGAATTTTACATGGCTACATACACATTAATATTCTTTAGTTCCAGGTAGGTATCTAAGCATTTCTTGATACTCTCTACAGTTCCTGCTGCGCCCAGCTCCTCAGGCGGCTATTCCACAGACTCACAGTTCTTACAGTGAAGAACGCTCTTCTCCGCTGGAGATTGAATCCTTTTTTCTCTAGTCGAAGGGAATGTCCCCTTGTCTTTTGAGGGGGCTTCATACTTCATACTTTTTGTAGGGACCATTTATATATTTATATAAATTAATCATGTTCCCCCGAAGCCGTCTTTTCTCAAGAGTAAATAAGTTAAATTCTACTAACCTTTCCTCATAACTAAGATGCTCCATTCCCCTTATAAGTTTGATTGCTCGTCTTTGCACTCTCTCTAAGATGCTCCATTACCATTGGAAATTTGGTTTCTGATTATTTCAATCTCTCTAAGATGCTCCATTCCCTTTCTAAGTTTGGTTGCTGGTCTTTGCACTCTCTCTCAGATCCTCCATTCCCATTCTTTGTTTGGTTGCTAGTCATTTCCCTCTCGCTCACATGCTCCATTCCCTTTATAAGTTTGGTTGCTGGTCTTTGCACTCTCCCTAAGATGCTCCATTCCCGTTCTAAGTATGGTTGCTCGTCTTTGCACTCTCTCTAAGATGCTCCATTCCCATTATAAGTTTGATTGCGCGTCTTTGCACTCTCTCTAAGATGCTAAATTCCCCTTATTAGTTTGGTTGCTCGTCTTTGCACTCTCTCTAAGATGCTCCATTCCCTTTCCAAGTTTGGTTGCTCATCTTTGCACTCTCCCTAAAATGCTCCATTCCCTTTCAAAGTTTGGTTGCTGGTCTTTACACTCTCCCTAAGATGCTCCATTCCCCTTCTAAGTTTGGTTGCTCGTCTTTGTACTCTCTCTAAGATGCTCCATTCCCCTTCTAAGTTTGGTTTCTCATCTTTGCACTCTCTATAAGATGCTCCATTCCCCTTATAAGTTTGATTGCTCGTCTTTGCACTCTCTCTAAGATGCTCCATTTCCTTATTAGTTTGTTGCTGATTTTTGCATCTCTCTAAGTCTCCTTCCCTTTCTAGTTTGGTTGTTCCTTGCTCTCCAAGATGTCATTCCCTTTCTAGTTGTTGGGCTTGCACTCTCCTAAGTCTCATTCCCTTTCTAAGTTTGGTGCCGTCTGCACTCTTCTAGTTCCATCCATATAGTTGATTGCGCCTTTCACTCTCTCTAAGATGCCCATCCCTTTAGTGTTGCTCGTCTTGCACTCTCTCTAAGTCTCCATTCCCTTTCAAGTTTGTGTACTTCACTCTCCTAAAATCTCCATTCCCTTCAAGTTGTTCTGGTCTTACCTCCCCTAATGTCATTCCTCTAAGTTGGTTGCTCGTGTTTGTACTCTCAAGAGCTCCATTCCCCTTCTAAGTTGTTGTCATCTTGCACTCCTCTAAGCTCCTTCCTCCTATTTGTGCTGTCTTTGCACTCTCTCAAGCTAGATTACATCTTTTTTATAACCGACTCTTTTAATACACATCGGTTATGGTGGGGGAGAGTGACACGGGGCTGCTGGAAACACAAGGACCATCACCTGCCCCAGCACCTCGTCCTCATCCTCCTCAGGGCTGTCGGTGGGGGCGCTGCCCTCTGCTGGTGGAGGCACTTCGGGGGGCACGCTCGGCTTGCTGTTGTTGCTGGAGAAGTGAAATTCTTTGTTTCCGCTGAAGAAAAACTCTGCAGAAAAGAAGAAAATGAAATCTCAGAGAAAGAAGAGAGCGTCTCCTGGAGGCCACACAAGACACAACTGCACTGCCAGAGACCATCAGAGAAGAGTGCCCCCCAGAGGCCACACAAGACACAACCGCACTGTACAGAGAGGACAAGAGGTGAGCGCTCCCGGAGGCCATGCAAGACACAACTGCACTGCCAGAGAGGACAAGAGGAGAGCGCCCCCGGAGGCCACAGCCACACGAGACACAATCGCACTGCCAGAGAGCACCAGAGGAGAGCGCCCCCGGAGGCCATACAAGACACAACCACACTGCCAGAGAGCACAAGATGAGAGCACCCCGGAGGCCATACAAGACACAACCGCACTGTACAGAGAGGACAAGAGGTGAGTGCTCCCGGAGGCCATACAAGACACAACCACACTGCCAGAGAGCACAAGAGGAGAGCGCCCCCGGAGGCCATACAAGACACAACTGCACTGCCAGAGAGGACAAGAGGAGAGCGCCCCCGGAGGCCACACAAGACACAACCACACTGCCAGAGAGCACAAGAGGAGAGCGCCCCCCGAGGCCACATGAGGCACAACCGCACTGCCAGAGAGCACAAGAGGAGAGTGCCCCCCGGAGGCCACATGAGGCACAACCACACTGCCAGATACCATAAGAGGAGGGCGCCACCCCGAGGCCACCGCCAAACGAGACACAACCACAAGGCCAGAGAGCACCAGAGGAGAGCGCCACCCGGAGGCCACATGAGGCACAACCGCACTGCCAGAGAGCACAAGAGGAGAGAGTGCCCCCTGGAGCCCACATGAGGCACAACCGCACTGTCCAGAGAGGACAAGAGGAGACCACCACCCGGAGGCCAAACGAGGCACAACCACACTGCCCGAGACGACAAGAGTAGAGAGACACCCGGAGTCCAAACGAGGCACAACCACACTGCCAGAGAGGACAAGAGGAGAGCACCACCCGGAGGCCATACAAGACACAACCGCACTGCCAGAGAGGACAAGAGGAGAGAGCCCCTCAAAGGCCACGCAAGACACAACAGCACTGCCAGAGAGGACAAGAGGAGAGCGCCCCACAGAGGCCACGCAAGACACAACTGCACTGCCAGAGAGGACAAGAGGAGAGCGCCCCCAGAGGCCACACGAGGCACAAAAGCACTGCCAGAAACGACAAGGGGAGAGAGTGCCCCCCAGAGGCCACAGCCACACGAGACACAACTACACTGCCAGAAACGACAAGGGGAGTGAGTGCCCCCCCGAGGCCACACGCGGCACTCCCGCCCTGCCAGCAATGCCAAGGGGAGAGAGTGCCCTCCGGAGGCCACATGAGACACAACTGCACTGTACAGAGATGACAAGAGGTGAGCGCCCCCGGAGGCCACAGCCACACGAGACACAACCGCACTGCCAGAGAGCACAAGAGGAGAGCGCCCCCGGAGGCCATACAAGACACAACCCCAATGCCTGAGATGACAAGAGGAGAGCGCCACCCGGAGGCCACATGAGGCACAACCACACTGCCAGAGAGCACAAGAGGAGAGCACCACCCGGAGGCCACATGAGGCACAACCGCACTGCCAGAGACCATCAGAGGAGAGCACCCCCGGAGGCCACATGAGGCACAACCGCACTGTACAGAGAGGACAAGAGGTGAGCGCCCCTCAGAGGCCACGCAAGACACAATTGCACTGCCAGAGAGGACAAAAGGAGAGCGCCCTCGTAAGCCACACGAGGCACAAAAGCACTGCCAGAAACGACAAGGGGAGAGAGTGCCCCCCGGAGGCCACATGAGGCACAACTGCACTGCCAGAGAGGACAAGAGAAGAGCACCCCCCGGTCTTCACTTTTGCGGTCAATTAGGGGTGTCCTCACTTTTGTGGTTACTTAGGGATGTCCTCATTTTTGCAGCCCCTCTTAGGGGTGTCCTCACTTTTGCGGTCACTTAGGGGTGTCCTCATTTTTGCTGTCACTTAGGAGTGTTCTCACTTTGCTGGTCTACTTAGGGTGTCCTCACTTTTGCAGTCACTTAGGGGTGTCCTCTTTTTTGCTGTCACTTAGGGGTATCTCACTTTTGCAGTCCCTAGGGAGTGTCTCACTTTTGTGGTCACTTAGGGGTGTCCTCACTTTTGCGGTCACTTAGGGGTGTCCTCACTTTTGCGGTCACTTAGGGGTGTCCTCACTTTTGTGGTCACTTAGGGGTGTCCTCACTTTTGTGGTCACTTAGGGGTGTCCTCACTTTTGTGGTCACTTAGGGGTGTCCTCACTTGTGCGGTTCCTTAGGGGTGTCCTCACTTTTGTGGTGTCTTAGGGGTGTCCTCACTTTTGTCCCCATAGACATTGATGCTGTGAGTTCTTCCCTGTGATGCAAGCCGTGTACTGACTACTTTACATTGTATCACTTAGGGGTGTCCTGACTTCTGGGAGATGTATATACAATGTGAGAGGTGTACTGACTTCTGGGAGATCCTATATATAATGTGAGGGGTGTCCTGGTTTCTGGGAGATGCTGTTTATAATGTGAGGGGTGTCCTGACTTCTGGGAGATGCTGTATATAATGTGAGGGGTGTCCTGACTTCTGTATATAATGTGAGGGGTGTCCTGACTTCTGTGAGATACTGTATATAATGTGAGGGGTGTCCTGACTTCTGGGAGATGCTGTATATAATGTGAGGGGTGTCCTGACTTCTGGTGTGTATATAATGTGAGGGGTGTCCTGACTTCTGGTAGATGCTATTTATAATGTGAGGGGTGTCCTGACTTCTGGGAGATGCTAATTACAATTTGAGGGGAGACCTGGTTTCTGGGAGATGCTATTTATAATGTGAGGGGTGTCCTGACTTCTGTATATAATGTGAGGGGTGTACTTACATCTGGGAGATACTGTATATAATGTGAGGGGTGTACTGACTTTTGTGAGATACTGTATATAATGTGAGGGGTGTCCTGACTTCTGGGAGTGTACTGTGTATAATGTGGGGGTGTCCTGACTTCTGGGAGTTCTGTGATATAATGTGAGGGGTTGTCCTGACTTCTGGGAGTTCTGATTATAAGGTGAGGGGTGTCCTGTCTTCTGGGAGTTGCTGTGTATAATGTGAGGGGTGTCCTGACTTCTGGGAGTTGCTGTATATAATGTGAGGGGTGTCCTGACTTCTGGGAGATGCTGTATATAATGTGAGGGGTGTCCTGACTTCTGGGAGATGCTGTGTATATAATGTGAGGGGTGTCCTGACTTCTGGGAGATGCTGTATATAATGTGAGGGGTGTCCTGACTTCTGGGAGATGCTGTATATAATGTGAGGGGTGTCCTGACTTCTGGGAGATGCTGTTTATAATGTGAGAGGTGTCCTGACTTCGGAGATGCTGTATATAATGTGAGGGGTGTCCTGACTTCTGGGAGATGCTGTATATAATGTGAGGGTGTCCTGACTTCTGTATATAATGTGAGGGGTGTCCTGACTTCTGGGAGATGCTCTGTGTTATTTTGTACGTCCTATATCGGCTCCTCCGGTTCCTTTTGCTCTTGTGCACAGAACATGAAGGACGGGGGTTTCCATGACAACATGGACTCTCGCGGTGCCGAAAAGCACATCAATACACAAACAAGCTCACGTGACGAGACCCGGCCGACGTCACCGCGCGTGCGCACCCTGAGACGACCGCACATTATACAGCACGTTATAGACCGAGACATACACTATATATAGACCGGGCCGTACATTATACAGCACGTTATAGACCGAGACATACACTATATATAGACCGGGCCGTACATTATACAGCACGTTATAGACCGAGACATACACTATATATAGACCGGGCCGTACATTATACAGCACGTTATAGACGAGACATACACTATATATAGACCGGGCCGTACATTATACAGCACGTTATAGACCGAGACATACACTATATATTAGACCGGGCCGTACATTTTACTGCACGTTATAGACCGAGACATACACTATATATAGACCGGGCCGTACATTATACAGCACGTTATAGACCGAGACATACACTATATATAGACCGGGCCGTACATTATACAGCACGTTATAGACCGAGACATACACTATATATAGACCGGGCCGTACATTATACAGCACGTTATAGACCGAGACATACACTATATATAGACCGGGCCGTACATTATACAGCACGTTATAGACCGAGACATACACTATATATAGACCGGGCCGTACATTATACAGCACGTTATAGACCGAGACATACACTATATATAGACCGGGCCGTACATTATACAGCACGTTATAGAACGAGACATACACTATATATAGACCGGGCCGTACATTATACAGCACGTTATAGACCGAGACATACACTATATATAGACCGGGCCGTACATTATACAGAATATAATCCAGATCATTCACATGTGAACGTCGTTATATATCACACTGTATTTATTATACAAGTAAAAGTAAGTGAACCCTTTGGAATTCTCTGGATTTCTGCATTGATAACTGATACATGTAACAATTATAGACACAATGTAACTAATAACCCATAGACAGCTGTACTACCCATAGTGCAGGGAGACAAAGTAAGTGAACCCCATGTTAGTCGGGTACATTCTCCAGAACCTGGCGGGCCACATGAGGGTCTTTACACTGTACTTGATAGGAGACACTAATAGGCCCGGTACATGACAGATCTGTTGTCAGCAAGGATCAGGGTAATGGCCTCGTATGCAGAGACTCACTAAGGAGAGGCGTTATTAGCAACGCTGAAGCTGGAGAAGTACACATAACTGCGGCCTCTGTCCACATAGACTGGAGGAACCCAGGGGCGGCATGTGACCCAGCAGTAAGACGGGTCCTGGGAAGACCCTCCAAGGGACAGATAGACCCAGAAAATAGTATGAGAGACCCAAGAGGAAACAGCAGACGAACTCCCTCAAGATAGTCCGCATCCCAGGGGATTTTGCTGGACGGTGACTGGACTACTAAGGGGATCTACGGGGTAAGGGTTCACTTACTTTTTCTCCTTGCAGTTTTCATACATGTGGCCCATTGTGTCTATACTTGTGACTTCGATACAACCTGGGCAATACACTACGTGGAAATCCCTAAAGAAGCATTTATGCTATCTATCATACATGAAAAAACTTTGAGACTCTCGGTTCACATATTTTGATCAAAAGATGTTTAAGTCCCCACGACTTTCAACGGATCTCAAAATCGGGCAGTCCTATCCTTTTCTTTACCTTTTCAATCGAGCCAATCGGGCCTCTCGCTGGGTCAACCGACCTCCATTATTCAGAGAGAAAAATAAAAAACACCCAACCTGCAAAGCTTGCCCTTCTTATGACACCTGTGAGAGTGGGCGGGGACAGAAACCAAAATGGAAGCACCCCTTCCTTTCCATGTAGGTTAAATTTCAATGTACACCAGGTATAAGTATGTTTTGCACACTAAAAACATTTCTGAAAAAACGTATGCAAACCTTTGTGCCACTGGCAGGGCTGCGGTACACATGTAATTAACATGTACACACACCAGACCGCCCCCAGCGGCACATTTGCATGCAAAAGGGCATTTTTCCCCTCTGAAATGGTGGTGGTTGACCCAGTGAGAGGCCCTTGATTGGCTCGATTGAGAGGTAAAGATAGGATAGGATAGGACTGCCCGATTTTGAGATCACGTTGAAAGTCGTGGGCAGCTTAAACATCTTTTGATCAAAATATGTGAACCGAGAGTCTCAAAGTTTCTTCGATACAACCAGACACAATGTATCAGTAATCAATGTGAAAATCTCAGGAATTCCAAAGGGTTCACTTACTTTTTCCCCCTGCACCGTGAATGTGATGAGTAGACATGAGCAGGGCAGCTATGTTATTGGTTACATTGTGTCTATACTTGTGACTTTGATTACTGATACAATGTTTCTGGTTGTATCAATGTGAAAATCCCTGGAATTCCAAAGGGTTCACTTACTTTCCCCCCCTGCACTGTTGATGTTGTGCGATACCAGACATCAGCAGTGCGGCTCTCTGCGTCATCAGTCACATTGTTTTTGTACAGACACATTGGACGTCATTTACAAATATGGTTGCACCAGAAAATGGTCTTAAAACGCACCAAAAAGGTGGCGCATTCTTAGCGCAGCGTATCCGGGACACATTTACTATGGGCTGAAGACAGTTTCTGCACACTGCTCTACAGGAGGGCGTGGCTTAAGCAAATTGGGCGTGGTCTTGTGTCAAAGTAGGAGTGGTTACGAGGCGATACGCCCCGGCCAAAATCAGCACCGAAATTCTGCAAAAATCTGTGACATAAAATATAAACAAACAAATGGTAACAGTAAAATGATTCTAAAGCTGCAGCAATTTATCGAGCGGCAGGAGCCCCTGTGAGGAGTCTGGGTTTACACTGTAACTTTTAGACCAGGACAGTAAATGAGGGCCATGGTATTAGTGACCAGGACTGGGACAAGGGATTCTGGTGCTCTGGGCAAATTAGGCACAAAGCGCCCCCTAATTGGAAATTTCAGCCCACTCCATGCCTCCTTGCGCCCCCTTTTCTGCCTGGGATGAGGTGGTGCCCCAGGCGGTCGCACCCACCCACCCATCGTCCCGGCCCTGTTAGTGACCAATCAGCCAGAGGATCCCAAAGGGGTCACTTACTTTTTCTTGCACTGAACATTACGGACCGCCCCTGGCAGTCGCTGTTACATAATACCGTTCAATGGCCTCCCCCCCCCCCCCCCCTCTCGATGAAGACTTCCCAAATCTGTCTGCCTGCAGCTGCCTCCAGGGGGAGCTCTCTGTACACAGCTGAAGACATCTGGACCTGGTGGACGCTGCAGATCATTATGAGAGCGCCACGATGTGCGGGGAGGGGTAGTTATTGGCGGCCCCCGCACCAGAGGCGCCAACACAGCCCTGCGCCCACCCCGACCACTCACATAAGTCTGTGAATACTGCAGCTAGTGCATCGCACCATTGTACACCGCCACAACAAGAGGCCCCGGCGCCGCTACATTCGGGCAGGGATCAATGTCGCCATGGGAACGAGATTATTAAAGTCATCTCGACGCTGGAATATAGAACATTCCACAAACTCCAGGGATCCGGCTACAAATATCCCTCCCAGACGACCCGGGGTCAACGCCACAGGACCGCGCCAGCCGAGGGGCGCGGGAACCTACGCAGCCAGACGGACGTCGGGCAAAAATAAATGATTGAAATGAAATTATTGCTACATTCGTTATTTCGTGTTTCAGATTCACGGAATGTTACGTTTGTTCTCCGGCTGCAGAGCATCGCTCCCAACTCAGACCGGTCTGTTCTTTCCTGGTGCTGAGCTTTACCCGATGGGCGCAAGTGTCGTTATTTAAACTGCACTTTGCCGCCACTTTCTTACTGAACCCGATGAAACGCAAATAGCGTGAAGCGCGTTGTCCTCAATTCTCTGCACTGTATTCCTCATCTAATAAATATTACATTTTTAATGAACTTCTTAAGAAATTATCTTAATATCTAAATAGTTCTCCCCAAACTAACGCCATAACCCTCCACCCATCCTGTGATACTGTCTGCTGAGCTGTGTATCTAATCCTATCCTGTGATACCGTCTGCTGAGCCGTGTATCTAATCCTATTCTGTGTGATACGGTCTGCTGAGCTGTGTATCTAATCTTATTCTGTGTGATACCGTCTGTTGAGCTTTGTATCTAATCCTATCCTGTGATACGTTGCTGAGTGTGTATTATCCTATCTGTGATACCGTCTGCTGAGCTGCTGTATCTAATCCTATCCTGTGTGACACTGTCTGCTGAGCTGTGTATCTAATCCTATCCTGTTTGATATCATCTGCTGAGCCGTGTATCTAATCCTATCCTGCGTGATACCGTCTGCTGAGCTGTTGTATCTAATCCTATCCTGTGTGATTCTGTATGCTGAGCTGTATCTAATCCTCTCCTGTGTGATTCTGTATGCTGAGCTGTGTATCTAATCCTATCCTGTGTGATACCTTCTCCTGAGCTGTGTATCTAATCCTATCCTGTGTGATACCTTCTCCTGAGCTGTGTATCTAATCCTATCCTGTGTGATACCGTCTGCTGAGCCGTGTATCTAATCCTATCCTGCGTGTTAACGTCTGCTGTGCTGTTGTATCTAATCCTATCCTGTGTGATACCGTCTGCTGAGCTGTTGTATCTAATCCTATCCTGTGTGATACTGTCTGTTGAGCCGTGTATCTAATCCTATCCTGTGTAATACTGTCTGCTGAGCCGTGTATCTAATCCTATCCTGTGTGATACTGTCTGCTGAGCTGTGTATCTAATCGTATCCTGTGTGATAGTATCTGTATTTAATCCTATCCTGTGTGATACCATCTGCTGAGCTGTGTATCTAATCCTATCCTGTGTGATACCGTCTGCTGAGCTGTGTATCTAATCCTATCCTGTGTGATACCGTCTGCTGAGCTGTGTATCTAATCCTATCCTGTGTGATACCGTCTGCTGAGTTGTGTATCTAATCCTATCCTGTGTGATACCTTCTCCTGAGCCGTGTATCTAATCCTATCCTGTGTGATACCGTCTGCTGAGCTGTGTATCTAATCCTATCCTGTGTGATACCTTCTGCTGAGTTGTGTATCTAATCCTATCCTGTGTGATACCTTCTCCTGAGCGTGTATCTAATCCTATCCTGTGTGATACCGTCTGCTGAGCTGTGTTCTAATCCTATCCTTGTATACCGTCTGTGAGCTGTGTATCTAATCCTATCCTGTGTGATACCGTCTGCTGAGCTGTGTATCTAATTCTTTCCTGTGATACCGTCTGCTGAGCTGTGTATCTAATCCTATCCTGTGTCATACTGTCTGCTGAGCTGTGTATCTAATCCTATCCTGTGTGATACCGTCTGCTGAGCCGCTGTATCTAATCCTATCCTGTGTGATACCGTCTGCTGAGCTGTGTATCTGATCCTATCCTGTGTGATACCGTCTGCTGAGCTGTGTATCTGATCCTATCCTGTGTGATACCGTCTGCTGAGCCGCTGTATCTAAACCTATCCTGTGTGATACCGTCTGCTGAGCCGTGTATCTAAGTTTGCAGGTATCTGGGGTTGGCTGGATGTTTTGCGTCCTCTCTTCTGTGACTGTGGCAGCGCCAAACCCTCCAGCAAAACAACAGCTGTCACTCAGCAGCCGGAACGTAGGAGGCGCCGCAGCTGCCGTACGAGCGCAGACGACGGACGGCTCCTCATCGCTTCCGACTAATCACTTCATCCGACATCATCACAAAAATGGAAACATTGTATCACTAGGAACCAAAAGACAGGAGAGTGTAACCTGCAGTCCTATGTAACACCACAGATAATGTAGTAGATGCCACATGCAGTCCCATGTAACACCACAGATAATGTAGTATATGTAATCTGCAGTCCCATGTAACACCACAGATAGCACAGTGATCACTCTCTGAGTACACATAATGTAGTAGATGTTTCCTGCAGTCCCATGTAACACCACAGACAACACAGTGATAACTTTTTTAGTACAAATAATGTATTAGAGGTCTCCTGCAGTCCTATGTAACACCACAGATAACACAGTGATAACTCTCTGAGTACAGATAATGGAGTAGATGTCACCTGCAGTCCTATGTAACAGCACAAATAACACAGTAATAACTCTCTGTGTACAGATAATGTATTAGAGGTCACCTGCAGTCCCATGTAACACCACAGAAAAAACAGTGATAACTCTCTGAGTACAGATAATGTATTAGAGGTCACCTGCAGTCCTATGTAACAGCACAGATAACACAGTGATAACTCTCTGTGTACAGATAATGTATTAGAGGTCACCTGCAGTCCTATGTAACAGCACAGATAACACAGTGATAACTCTCTGAGTACAGATAATGTAGTAGATGTTTCTTGCAGTCCCATGTAACACCACAGTGATAACTCTCTGAATACAGATAATGTAGTAGATGTCCCCTGCAGTCCTATGTAACAGCACAGATAACACAGCGATAACTCTCTGTGTACAGATAATGTATTAGAGGTCACCTGCAGTCCCATGTAACACCACAGACAACACAGTGATAACTCTCTGTGTACAGATAATGTAGATGTCACTTGCAGTCCTGTGTAACACCACAGATAAAATAGTGACACCTGCAGTCCTATGTAACACCATAGATAACAGTGATAACTCGCTGAGGACAGATAATGTAGTAGATGCCACCTGCAGTCCTATGTAACACCACAGATAACACAGTGATTACTCTCTGAATACAGATAATGTAGTAGTTGCCACCAGAGATAATACAGTGATAATTCCCTGAGTACAGATAATATAGTAGATATCACCTGCAGTCCTATGTAGCACCAGAGATAATACAGTGATAATTCCCTGAGTACAGATAATATAGTAGATATCACCTGCAGTCCTATGTAGCACCAGAGATAATACAGTGATAACTCTCTGAGTACAGATCATGTAGTAGATGTCACCTGCAGTCCTATGTAACATCATAGTGATAACTATCTGAGTGTAGATAATCTAATAGATATCCCCTGCAGTCCCATGTAACACCACAGATAACACAGTGATAACTCTCTGAATACAGATAATGTATTAGAGGTCACCTGCAGTCCTATGTAACAGCACAGATAACAGTGATAACTCTCTGAGTACAGATAATGTAGTAGATGACACGTGCAGTCCCATGTAACACCACAGATAACACAGTGATAACTATCTGAGTGTAGATAATCTAGTAGATGTCTCCTGCAGTCCTATGTAACACCACAGATAACACAGTGATAACTCTCTGAATACAGATAATGGAGTAGATGTCACCTGCAGTCCTATGTAACAGCACAAATAACACAGTAATAACTCTCTGAATACAGATAATGGAGTAGATGTCACCTGCAGTCCTATGTAACACCACAGATAACACAGTGATAACTATCTGAGTGTAGATAATCTAGTAGATATCCCCTGCAGTCCCATGTAACACCACAGATAACACAGTGATCACTCTCTGAGTACAGATAATGTAGTAGATGCCACCTGCAGTCCTATGTAACACACAGATAACACAGTGATTAACTCTCATGAATACATGATATTGTAAATAGTTGCCACCAGAGAAAAAATTACGTGATAATTCCCCGGAGTACAGATAATATAGTAGATATCACCTGCAGTCCTATGTAGCACCACAGATAACACAGTGATTACTCTCTGAATACAGATAATGTAGTAGTTGCCACCAGAGATAATACAGTGATAACTCTCTGAATACAGATAATGGAGTAGATGTCACCTGCAGTCCTATGTAACACCACTGATAACACAGTGATAACTCTCTGAATACAGATAATGGAGTAGATGTCACCTGCAGTCCTATGTAACACCACTGATAACACGGTGATAACTCTCTGAGCACAGATTATGTAGTAGATGTCACCTGCAGTCCTATGTAACACCACTGATAACACGGTGATAACTCTCTGAGTACAGATTATGTAGTAGATGCCGCCTGCAGTCCTATGTAACACCACTGATAACACGGTGATAACTCTCTGAGTACAGATAATGTAGCGTATGACACTTGCAGTCCTATGTAACATCACAGACAATGGAGTAGATGTCCCCTGCAGGCCGATGTAAGATGCGCTCAGCTCTGCTACATCCGGTACCCGATCTCCACACAACAGGTTGCGTTCTCACTTTCGCACCCAGCGCTCTCCATCCGCTCCTCCTCACCACTCCGCTCCCTGACATCAAGGTTACAGTCACTTTGACTTCTCTTCCACCCCCCCCCCCTCTCCAGCAGTGATAGTGTTAACCCCTCGGTGACAGCGCTTTAACCCTCGCCTACCTTTCGAGATACAGGAGCCCATGGTGGAGACCTGCGGGCCATGAAACCCCCGGATGATGAGAGTCAGCTCTGAGGGGTCACTCTCTCCCCCGAGGGGCCAAATCCCAACATTGTGGAGAGACAAAGAGGTTCCGGGGGCTTTTTGTTGGTCACGGCGGGGGCTCGGGGCCGACCCTGTCACCTGCTTAATCCACTGTGGTGGGGTTGGAGTTGGCAGGCGGCCAGTTTGGCGGGGCCGGCAGACATGGCAGTGCCAGGGAGCCGCCGTCTGCAGACGCCTGCACTGGGAATCGCCAGCGTCACGTTGAGGAGCGCTGTTGCTCGGCTGCAGATTCCGCCCCTCGCTCCTCTTTGGGAGGGTTCGTCGTGTAACCGAGGAGAGGAAGGATCCGGCCTCGTCTTCTATCTGCGGAGGTGACAGTGGCCGCCGCTCCTCCAGGATTTAACGCTCTGTTTGCTGGAGAGAGGGCTCCTTGCCCCCGGCAGCAACAGGCGACACGCTGCCATCACCGACCGGCGAGAAGCTTCCACCCCTGACGCAGCGCCGGGCGAGAAACTTCTCCGAGAAGAGGGAAGAAAAAGGGTCACGGCAACCGAAACACGCAAAAATGGTATACCCCACCCACTAGCGGAGACACGCCCCCAAGAGACGATACCGAAATCAGAAATATTACATATAACCCCGGTCAACACAACCCAAAAAGAATCCAGGCCCAGAGTAGAGACCCTGAATACAGACCA
This sequence comes from Phyllomedusa bahiana, assembly GCA_025379985.1. Lineage (NCBI taxonomy): Eukaryota > Metazoa > Chordata > Amphibia > Anura > Hylidae > Phyllomedusa > Phyllomedusa bahiana. The sequence continues at coordinate 429 of JAODAL010054138.1, read as the reverse complement.
GGACCCCAAAACTGACGAAGCTTTATACAGACTATTAAACCTATTCCATGTATGCAAGAATATAACTACTATAATACTGCCCCCTATGTACAAGAATATAACTACTATAATACTGCCACTATGTACAAGAATATAACTACTATAATACTGCCCTATGTACAAGATTGTAACTACTATAATACTGCCCCTATGTACAAGAATTTTACTACTATAATACTGCCCCCTATGTACAAGAATATAACTACTATAATACTGCTCTCTATATACAACAATCTAACTACTATAACATGGGTCCCTATGTACAAAAATATAACTACTATAAATACTGTCCCCTATGTACAAGAATATAACTACTATAATTTCTGCCCTTGTACAGATATAAAATATATAATTGCCCTTTTTTTCAAGAATTAACTACTATAAAAGTAT